>CABHPP010139054.1:0-43365 GCA_902168425.1 Peromyscus attwateri | reverse complement strand
ATATATATATATGTACATGTATACGTATATGTATATATCACTAAATATAAATAAAACCTGCTCAGTCTGTATAATGTAATTTGTATGCATGTTTTGGGGACTGAACAACTGATGTGCTATTCATTAGGAAGACTATTTATCCCACTCTCAGGATTCCTTAGTTGCCTATAGTTTGAGCTGAAGAAGGATAACACCAGTGACATGTTAATATGGACATAGGAAAGCCCATAAGGACTAAATTATACTATTAATACAAATATATACCTTAACATTTTATTATTATGTTCATTTGATAACACCAGTTATCACTCCAGTAATTTAAAAATTCTTAATTATTCCTCAGTTATTAGAGACAAAGTGTGTATTTCTTTTATTTTTATTTTTATGTATTTTTTATTTCATGTGCACTGGTGTTTTTCCTGTATATATGTCTGTGTGAGGGTGTTTGATCCTCTAGAACTGGAGTTATAGACATCATGAGCTGCCATGTGTGAGCTGGGAATTGAACCTGGGTCCTCTGGAAGAGCAACCAGTGCTCTTAAACGCTGAGCCGTCTCTCCAGACCAAAGTATGCATTTCTAAGCTTGGCATTAAAAAAGCTAGCTGTTTCTTCAAATTTGTCTTATTGTTTTCTACTGATGTGACCTATGTCTGGTCCTATGAAAATACTAACATTTGGCTTTTCATATTTGTATTATGTTCATAATATAATTACATTCATATTATAATATTTTATATTTATATTGCAGTTATTTATAAAGGAATCTTTCCAGCTAAATTGTGAGATTCTCTAAAGGAGGGATCCATATATCTTCCTTTCTCATATTTTTAAATGACTGAAAAAAACCCTACTTTGGACACTCAGAAATATAAAATGAAATCACCACTCTGAGTAGTCATCAGTGAAGTTATATGAGATGATACAAGTGTTCTTATGACTCCTTCTTCTAGAACTGCAGTTCTCAACCTTTCTAAGGCTGTGACCCCTTAATACAGTTCCTCATGTTGTGGTGACCCCCAACCATAAAGTTATTTTCACTGCTACTTCATAACTGTAATTTTGGTACTGTTATAGGTCATAATGTAAATATCTGTGTTTTCTGATGGTTTTAGGTGACCCCTGTGAAGGATCATTTGACCCCCAATGGGATCGCAACCCACAGGTTGAAAAGCACTTTTCTAGTATCTCATTTTCAAAAAAGTCTGAACTGAATCCTGAGTGATAGGTGAAATACAGAATTATATATTTGTATAAAAGGAATAGTGCATGCAGGCTGAGCTGTGCCTTCTACTGGGAGTTTTTCTTCTTATTTCCTATGCTATGCACCAGTCTCTAATCTAACATTTCTCAGACTTCATTGCAATTATTGTTCATGTTTTTTTTTCTCCTAGATCTGGAAATCCCTAAGACATTTTATTATCTTAGCGTAAGTGTCAAGTAATTGTTCAAAAAAGTTTGTGGAACAGATGGGTGGATGGATGGATGAGTGAATGGTTAAGTCCTCAAGCACTATCTCTTTGTTAATTACATCTATTAAAACCCTAGTGTTTTACTTAATATGTTGAGATTTCTTTCTGCTTCTGAGTGGTAAGTGAAAGAAAAAGCTACTTAAGATGACAAACATCTCCAAACACTGCTGCATACTGTGAATTACTTTAAAAAGTCTTGGTAATGAAATAAAAAAAGCAATTAAGGAAAGCAAATTGACACGAAGGGTTGGATCACTAAAAAATAATGGGAGAATTATTTTATGTGTGCAGATGTTTAATGCATAGACACCAGTGCCAATGGCTTGCCACCATCCTGTCCCTGCAGCCTTTGAGAGCCTGAGAAGTACGAGATGTTGAGGAAACACAGATACACACAGGAACCACCAATTTGTTGTTTCGAAATGATGTTCTCAGATTCAGCCAAATGTGAAACTTTGATTTTGCTTAGCTCTACTCTCTTCTCATTCAGCAGAATTAACACATGCTTTGGAAACATCAATCCAAAATCTCCTTGCCTTGTTCTCTTGTCCTGAGAAAATGGTGAGTGCTCATATTAAATGTGTTTTAATCTATGAAATACATCTGGCTAAATGTGTTGTTGAAATAGGGCTGTCTTTTTTGTTTAATTTCTAATTTGTTAAACTATCCACACAGCTATATGTGTGGTACTTTGATGTATCTTCCCCACCCCCACATACTTCCCCTTTTGCCCTCCGCATTTGTTCCCTTATTTGACCATTTTCGTTTTCATAGTCCAACTTTTCTTCCTTTAATCTCAGACAAAATGTGATGAAAATGTCATCCATTAAATAATTTTAAATGCTCCCAATGTTTTATAACAACAATACTAATTTGTGGTCATATTGTGTTCCTCAATATATTGTGCACCTTAATAAACTTATCTGGGGTCAGAGAACAGAACAGCTGCTAGGTAGACATAGGGGCCAGAAAATGGCGGCACACACACCTTTAATCCTAGCATTCCGAAGGCAGAGATCCGTCTGGATGTCTGTGAGTTCAAAGCCACACTGGAAACAGCCAGGCAGGGTAACACACGCCTTTAATCCCAGGAAGTGATGGCAGGGAAGAGGACCAGGAACTAGCTGGTTAAGATTTTAGACTTTTAGCAGCAGTTCAGCTGAGATTCATTCTGGATGAAGACTCAGAGGCTTCCAGTTTGAGGAAACAGGATTGGCTGAGAAGTTGGCCAGGTGAGGTTAGTTGTGGCCTGTTCCGTCTCTCTTAATCTTTCAGTGTTCACCCCAATACCTGGCTCCAGGTTTGTTTTTATTTATAAGACCTTCTAACAATTCGTGCTACACTAATAGATACACTTGCACAGCATTTATGTTAAAACATCAGTACTTTGTTACATTTTAGGCAAGACAGCTATGAGGCAGCTAAGGATAGCCGCAAAGCGTCTTGGTAGTTATGTCTCTGGGGATCTGGATGTGATTAATCTTTCTTCATCAGAACTTAGATAGTTCCTGCTGTGCTGTGAACTAAGGCACTTTCCCACTTGCCAAACATTATCCAAGGAAGGATCTGTGGCATCAGAAATTCCTGACTTCATCATGACATCACTAACCAAAGTTTAAAAATTCCACGCTTAGTTTTTTGGTAGAGGATCATGGGAGGAAATACTTTAAAAGAAAGATCTGTTTCACTGTATCTGGGGACTGAATATTGGTTCCCTTACCCCATGACCATTATCCACCTCAGAAGTATTGATGAAACTTCTTTAAATCTCACAGCACAGAGCCCACTGGGCTGCTTGCAGACTTGGATACAGCTTATCAAATGTCTCTTTAGAATGTTTAGTTTGCTTTGCTAAAAAAAGCGTTCACTTAAACTCTGTTTTTGAATCTTTTCATTTGAGAAGACAAGCATCAGAAGACCGTAGTAGAAGTCTTTGAAAACAACATTTGCAACTTGTGTTCTGTCTTTTTAAGCTCATTGCTCCCCAAGTTTAGGGGATTTAAAAAAAAAACAGTTTTTAAATCTTTGGAAGCTCTATGCTATTTAATCTAGGTAACGTAATTAAAGAAGACAACATTTAAAAGTTGTCATAAAAAACAACATAATATTTTGGACACTCAAGGCTGTTCATTGAAAATTAAACACAGAAATAAAAATTAACAATGTCAAGGACCAGCAAAATGGCTCAGCAGGAAAATTTGCTTGCTGCCAAACCTAGTGTGCTGAGACTGATCCCTGGAGCCTACACAGAGGATGGTGTCCTTTGACTTCTACACCCGTGTTATTCATGTTTGCACTACACACACACACACACACACACACACACACACACACACACACACAGAGAGAGAGAGAGAGAGAGAGAGAGAGAGAGAGAGAGAGAGAGAGAGAGAGAGAGAAAGAGAGATGTCTAAAATATTACCACTGAGTTTGTTTGGTGTTGGCCAACTACTCCTTTAAGTGTGGTTAATACGCTCTTTGAAACTCTACTGGGGAAAACTAGTTTTTCCTTTGCCAGTGGGTACTAATTGCAGACAGCTTCTTGGTTAGGAGTGGGAGCCCATGTCCACTTCCCCTCTTAGCATTGGGACCCCATCTGGCTTCAGCCACAGTCTTTGTGAGTTCATATGTGCATCAGTCCTTTTGTGTCTGGATGACACTGTTTCCTTGGGTCAACTATCCCCTCTGGCTCTGAAAATCGGCCCCACCTCAGGGCCAGGTCATAGGTAGGCGTGACAGTTACCGGAAGCCTCACTGGGGATAATACTTCCAGGTCAAAGCTGAAACAGCTACCCAATACAAGGTACAGCTGAGCTGGGAATCCTAAGTATGCACTTTAAGGCAGACTTAAGACAAAGCTGAAGAAAGCGTCATTCTGTCCATTACCATCTGGAACCTCCCTCCACATCCCTTCTGCCCCCTCTTTTCTGGTGTTATCCCCCAGGCTCCTCACTGTTCCCCCTAGTGTCTCCTTTCTCAAGCAGTGTGTAACAATAATTAGGCATTCGGGTCAACAAGCAGAGGACCAAAGCTGGCAAACCATTTCTTCTCAGCAGAGTGACTTTGCCTGGGTTTCCCTGTCTGCCAACTTGAAGAACAACAGCACTTCCTTCCGTTGTAAGCACAAAAGACGTGCCCCAAACAGCTGGAAAACTGAAGCACTAACCAAACCCTAGTTACTTGGCTCTCTTCTTTTCTCTTTATCTTTCTCTTTCAAGTCACAACTTACTCTGATGAGTCTCATCTAACTTTCATTAAAGAATTCATGGTAGAAACTCAAAGACAGCTTCATCTTAGAAGATGCAGTTGCAATTGGTGATGGCAATTCTCCAGTCTTCTTTGGACACCAAGTGTAGAGTCTTGGTTCATCCATTTATTACTTAGTTCATTGCTATTTCTATTCGCTGGACACACAGATTCTCTCTCCTTTGTTCATCAGTCTCCGTTTCCACTTCCCACACTCCAGGACAGCGGGTCTTAAGTATTCAATGTGCCCTCTTCTGTTCTTGTAGCTTGTGCCTTGCTACTTTGTGTGTTTCTTCCTCTATGCAAATGAGATGCTGTGCATTGGATTTCGTTCTTCTGTGGCCTCCTTTGCAGTCACATTTTTATGCCGAGTATCTCTTCTTTAACCGTTACAAAGCATTTGCAGGTAGGCATCCATCCAAACTTTGCAAAGTTCTCACCAAAAAACTTATAAAGGTTAAGGAGAATGAATTTTATAGCCTCTGACTCTCAAGAGAGTCCAAACTTCTAGGCTCAAGCCCCATATTTATTTTAAAAGATTGATTTATGTGTTACAAAGAAAATATGCAGACTTTGTATTCCATCTCACAGTATATTCATTTTTGTATACTATAAAATAATATCTTAGAACATGAAATGTTTAAATTTTATGTCTGCTAAATTAATAAAATTGACATGCTGGTAGATGTTCTACTGTTTTGGCTGGGAGTGTCTGTGCGCTCTGCACACTGAACACTTGAGAAGCATGCTCTTAATCTAAAATAAGCAATTTCTGAAGTGAGATTACAGACAGAATTTTTCTTGAGAGAGAGAGTGATGCTTAAACCCTAATGGCAGTTCTGATAAATGTACTTAGCAGTGAGTACTCAGAGCACATTATTTCCTGCAGTAAACTGCCTAGTCTACAGGCATCTGCCCCATTCAGCAACAATAATAAAGGCTAATGAAATGTGATCTTAAAGAAACTTGCTTTAGAAGCCAAGAGGAGACTTGTTGTGAGGTATCCATAGAGTGGTGCCACGAGGTGTCTTATAGCAGTGGTCCACAAATCTCCCCTCCATTCCAGTGACAATTCCCCAAGCCACTCACTAAACATAATCAAGTACTAACTTTACACATGTCCCTTCTAACCAGGCAGCTTCTCATGTATATTTCCGTGGTGAAGACATTCTAGAGCTGGTACACTGCATCCCTGCCTTTTTAGTTATTGTACAAAATAATAGCCTTCAGTATGACATATTCTTCCATTTTACTTATACATCCCTTACCTTACCCATTTCCACCACCTGGGACAATGCTGTTGCAAGCCTTCCTTCTTTTACTGCTCATTCTTTGTGGTTCAGGATAAAATTCATCTGTTCTATCTCATCCCCTGGGTTTCATCCATTTTCCTGTTTCTCTGAACTCAGTCGTCACTTAAAATTTCCTTTATTTATTCCCCAATTACTTACTCTTGTGTGCTCATCTTGATTGTAAGCTCCAGTGGGAAAGGATTATATCCTATATATTTTCAGAGTCTGCATGCCATCCAGCACAGAGCCTACCAGATGGTTCCTCATTTCTTACTGTCTGCTTGGTTGCTATACACAGCGATTGAGGTTGATTTTAATTATATATGCACTAGCATTACCACACAAAGTATGGTTCAGAAAAACAGCCTCACGGAGAGTTCGTGGGAAGACAGAACCTGAGGCTGGAGACACAGTTCTGTGGTAGAGGGTTTGCTTAGTTTGCCCAACGTTGAAAGTTCAATACCCAGCACTCGAAATGATGCTTAGAAATTGAGAGCCTGACCTTGACTCTTGACTCACTGAGGTCAGAGCTTGCATTTGATGTAGCTTTTTAGGTGACCAAAACACATATTGCAGTTGTGATACTTAGGGTCCTTCGAGGCCAATTTCATTGACATTAAGTGCTATTCAAAGTCTGAGTAATTTGGAACAAAAGAAGTGTAGTTTAGAGCATACACATCGTTTTACTATTTAATTTTTAGACAATAAACATTGTTCATTTTTGTGCAGTCTCTGAATTAAGAATGGTTTCTACATTTTTAGATGGTTAAAAAGAAAAATCCAAAGAGTATTTAATGAACATGATATGAATTCAAAACTTTATGTTGACAGATGAAGTTTTATGAAACACAGGCACACACTTTTGATGGCACAATGCTGTAGCTGCTGTCTTTGTCCAGCACTTAGCTGAACTGTGAAGGTGGCCTTAAAACCCGCAAAGCTGGAACCATTACTTCCTCACCCTTTACAGAACATGTCTTCTGTTTTTTGGTCTATATTCATGATGGTGTTTACATAGAAGAAACCCTTTCTTTTTTATATGGAAAACAGGTTCTTCTCTCATATAGTACATCCCAACTAGAGTTACCCCTCCATTCACTCCTGTTAATTATCCCTCACCCTTCTTCTCCTGCAGATACACTCCTGTTTCCTCTTCAGAAAAGAGCAGGCCTCCAAGAGATAGCAGTCAAACAGAACAAAATAAGACACAGTAAGACAAGACAAAAGCCCTCATATCGAGACTGGGCAAGACAACCCAACAGGAAGGAAAAGAGTCCCAAGAGCAGGCAGAAGAGTCAGAGACACACTGGCTCCCACTATTAGGACTACCATAAAAAACACCAAGCTAACAACCATAACATATAAGCAGAGGACCTGGTGCAGACCTCTTCAAGCCATATACTTGCATCTTCAGTCACTGTGGACCCATATAAGCCCTGCTTAGTTGACTCAATGGGCCATGTTCTCTTGGTGTCCTCCATCCCCTCTGATCCCCCAGATCATAGTTAAACCAGTGAAAAAGTGATTGTGAATGTCATTTATTCATTGATTTTAGTATTTGATGTACATATACTATAAGGTGAGGCAAACAATTGCATTACATAATTATATGTGAAAATTTTATTTTGAAATGGTTGCATGATAATTATTTTGTGGAATAAATGGATTTCTTTCCTAAGCAGTCACAGGAAGTCAGAAGAATAAAAGTGCTTGACGATATCCAGTATGTCACTGTCATTTGAAACTCAATAAACTATTACAGTTTTGTCAGGTCCAATCTCTAAGGAGGTGAATGAAAATATATATCTCAGACAATCTGACCCCTATCAACATCATGCATCGTGGTTACCCTGACATCTGAAGAAGAGCAATTCTACTCTGTCAAGTTGTAGACTCAAATTTGCTGGTAAAGGTCACACACACCTTCACCTTTAGCTACTGGACAGTAGACTGAAATTAAAGTGAGGTGGTGTGGAGAGAGTGTCCTACTACCTCTGTTAAATTAGACTGGTCCTCATTAAATTGTGCTGCTAATTCAGCATGTTCAAAGGGCTCCTGACACCATGAGAAATGTCACCTTATGACTTGAAGGGTCTTTAGAGGTATGAGCCTTTTTTGGTTTGATTCTCCTTTTTTTTCTGATGATCCTGGGACTTAGAGAATGTGAGCCCTTCTTGGCTACTTGCAGGATGACTGCACATCTTTGCATTTTAGAAATGCAGACATACAGTGACAGTGTTGACTGAATAAACACAACAAAAGAAATCTAAAGCTTCCTGATGTACTTGTGTTCCTATATTGTCCACATTCAAGATTTGTAATGGCACAAAAACAATAACTGTAAAACAAGTTGATGCAAACAGTGGTAGATGATAGAAGGCTTTTCACCCTCAAAATCATCAAAGTTCCATCAGAAAGATTTAATTGCTGAGAGTTAGGCTCTTGCTTGAATTCACTTAAAATTACTATTTAGCTGATAGTTTAGTGATGAACAGTCAGCAAAGCATGATATTGCTCTTCTTGTTGGTAAAATGACTTGTAAGCTATTCTATTTCCTTATCATTCAGATTCATACATACAGACACATACACATATGAAGATACACATACACACATAGACACACATACATAGACACACACAGACACAGACACACACAGAAACACACAAACACACTCAGACACACACACACATAGACTCACACAGAGACACAAAAGAGACAGACAGATAGACAGACAGACAGACAGACAGACACACACACATACACATAGACTCACACAGAGACACAGACACACACAGACACACATACAGAAGCACAAAGACACACAGGCACACACATACAGAGACACAGACACACAAACACACACACAGAAACACAAAGACACATACACAGAAATATTGACACACACAGAGACACACACAGGAAAACATATAGACACATACACAGAAACACATACACACACACACACACACACACACACACACACACACACAGAGTATTAAGTATGCTCTGACAACTTGACTTCTTTGGAAACTAAATTTCTTTGATGGCAAGCAACAATCCTAACAGCACCCAAGCTCTCAAATGGAAGGCTCAGACTGTGATAACTCATGACCAAAATCTGAAAATGGAAACCCACAGTGACTTCCCTTTCCCTTACCTTTTGGGAATAATTAGAGTCCATAAGAAAGGGAGACTCAGTAAAGTGTCTAATGCACAACTTGAGGTTCACTGGAAAAGATCCTATGGTGACCCCATACTTCACAAACATTTGATGCAGATGAGACCATAAGAATGACAAGTACCCCAATGTCTTTGTACATTTTAAACTTATAAACTTTATTATAAAAACTTTAAAATAAATAAAAATATCACAGATCCAAATTAATCAGACCCCAAATCTATACAACTGGATAAATGTCTATGCACTTAGAATGGGCATTTGCAACAAAAGCTGTGGGTTCTCACATTAAATTTTATGTTGGTATTAAATATATTTCTTATTTCAAATACATTTTAGGCACTCATCCACCATGCAAACCAAAATACCCATGACAGAAATAGAACTAGAAAATCACTAGCTCTATATGATTTTTCATAACTCATGTCTATTACCTACATTCAGTCCTTCATCCCGCTATATTTAATCTCTCTTCTCTTTTCTTCACATTATACTGTGCCCAATTGTACATTTGTTTATACATATACATGTAGTATTGACTATGAGTCAGAACATGCACTGTTTTTCGTTCTGAGTTGTTTTAACCTTGCTTAACATTATACATTTTAAGTCTGTCTATTTTGCTGGAAAGAATTAACCTCTTTTTTCCCCTTTAGAGCTGAATAGTATTCCATTTTCTATCTGTACTTTTTTTTATTATCCATTCATTTGTTGGTAGAAAATTAAATTTATTCAAGTTCTTTATCACGTGAAAAAAAGTAGCAATAAGCATGGTGATACCAATATTTCTGTTGTTTGATATGGAGTGCTCTGTGTATATGCCTAAGAGTCAAATAGCTGGATCATATGATAGTTATATTTTTAATCTCTTCAGAAATCTTTAAACCAATTTTCACTATGGCTGTATTAATTTACACCCTCCACCAACAATGAATAAGGGTTCTTTTCTCTCCACATCCCCTCATACATTTGTTGTAAGGTGTTTTGATTGCCATTCTGATTAGGATAAGGTGATATCTCAAAGCAGTTTTAATTTGCATTTCCCTGATAGCTAGGAATATTGAACACCTTTAGAAATAGTTATTGGCCACTTGAATTTCTTTCTTTCCTTCCTTCTTTCTTTTTTTTTTCAAACTATTCAGTTCACTTGTCTGTTTGGTAATTGACAGTTTTATTTCCTTGGTATTTAATTTCTGCAATTATTTATAATGTCTAGATATTAAATCTTTGGTTGAAATATGGCTGGCAGAGATTTTCTCATACTCTGTGGACTGTCTGTTAATTCTTCTGATTGTTTCCCTTGCTATACAGAAACTTTTTATTTTCATGTAGTCTTGTTATCCCAGTATCTTGAAGTGTACCCCTGTGTTTACTTCTGAAAGTTTCAGTATTTTAGGTTTCAAATTAAGGCCTTTGATTCATTTTGAGTTGATTTTTATACATGGAGAAGGATATAAATCTAATTTCAGTCTTCTGCAGGGAGAAGTCCAGTTTGCCAGCACCATTTGTTGAAAAAGCTATCTTTTCTCCAAAGTATGTTTCTGTCTCCTTTGTCAAAAATTAAGTGGGTATAGTTTTCATGTTTTACTTCTTGTATTCTGTTCTATCCCGTTGGTCCCCCAGTCTATTTTTATTCCAGCATCAGGTTATCTTCATCAGTGTTCCTCTTAGAATAATTTGAGGTCAGGGATTGTAACACCTCCAGCACCGTTCTTACTCCTTAGGATTGCTTTGGCTATTTGTAGTCTTCTGTGGTTCCCTATAAACTTTTTTTTTTCTAAACCTGTGAGATATGATATGGGATTTTTGATAGGTATCGTATTAATTCATTATATTAATTTTGTTATTATAGACAGTTTCATAATATTAATTCTGCTTATCTAGGGATATAGAATATCTTCTCATCATAGTGTATCTTCTGTGACTTCCTTTTCCAATATCTTTTTATTATTTTCTGCTTTAAAGTTTTATGTTAAAATTGTAGGCAAATCAAGGTCCTCAGCCTGGCATCACTTGCTTTTTTTTTTCCAGCAGTACTCTGGCTCAGGGAGTGCTGACACTATTGTATAGTGAGGCTTGGGTGGGTTAACAATTCATTCTTTATAGAGTGGTGGAAAAGTATAGAGCAGTGAACAAGACAAATGTATTTATTATCCTGTAAAGAAAGAAATGGACATGGCAGTAACAGATGAATGTTGCTGGATATTTGTTTAACTATGTAAAGATGTGTTGAATTTGTTTAATTATGTAAATATGTGTTGCTGTTTTACCTTGCCTGCCTAAGGCACCTGAATGGTCTAATAAAAAGCTGAGCTGAGTGATGGTGGTGCATGCTTTTAATCCCAGCACTTGAGAGGCAGAGGCAGGAGGATCTCTGTGAGTTCAAGGGCAGCTTGTTCTACAGAATGAGTTCTATGACAGCCAGAATTACACAGAGAATCCCTGTCTCCAAAATAAAACAAAACAAAAAACCAAAAAACTGAATGGTCAATGGTAAAGGTGTGACTTTTGGGCAGGGAGAGTAAGTAGGAGGAGAAATTTAGGCTAGAAGGGAAAAAGCCAGACATGGAGGGAGCAGGAAAGCAGGACATACACAATGAAAGAAAGGTAAAAAGCCCTGAGATAAAACACAGATTAATATAAACAGGTTAAATTAAGTTAAAAGAGCTAGTGGGACAAGCCTAAGCTAAGGCTGAGCATTCATAATTAATAATGTCTCCATGTCTATATTTGGGAACTGATTGGTGCCCCAAAGAAAATTCCTACTACAAATGAACTACCTCTGTACAGTGATGGGCTGAGGGGCAGGGGTCTCCATTTGGAAGGAGACCTCATTTGGGTATAGTTAGCACTGTAAATACAATTTCCTGGTTTGTAATCTGTACAATGAAGGCAGGCCACATTGGTCAGTGTACAGTCCTGGGAAGTTAAATGAGCCACTCTGCATGTAATTTCACCTGATGTACATCCCACCTTGCAAATAGGGCCAATTCTGTGGTATGGCCAGTGACTTATTTTACTTGATAAGATCATTTCTGCAGTTTGGGCAGAACAAACTACAGTTTTTCTGTTTGGTGGATGCTTTCTGGACAAGGCTAGCATTAGGGACCTTTCTGTATAATCATGGCTTTCCTTCCATATACACTACCATTTTCAAAATGTTCTTATTATGGCAAGTCCATGATGAACTAGGAGAAAACTCCTTATCCTTTGACTGTTTCTTAAGTAACAATATGGTTATCATGTGCAACAAATATTTTACAGTGTGGAAAATTCTCTGTAATTTTAATTATGGGTTTCTTTCTTTCTTTTCTTAAATACTATGTATTAGAGCCTAGACATGTCCTTGGATACAGTCCACAGACAGGTCCATCCAGTTGATCTAGTGACACACTGGTGCATGACTCTTGCTGAAGAGACATGAGCAAAAGACTGTTTACCCAGAAAGGACACTTACGACTTCCCAAAGAAATAATATGTCCAAATAGAAACATAGTTCTCACCTCAAAGGGAATAAGAGATAGTTTATTCTGCATTCAAACTGCTGGTTACTATATCCAATGTGATAATAATTTTAGGAAGTTTTCATAGAACAAAAGAACATCATAAACAAAGGCACTTTAAAATACATTGATGGAAACATCAAATATTGGAATGCAACAAAGTGGGAAAACTTGTTACAGACCTTTGGGTTGACAGAAGCTATTCATCTGTTAGCACATTCCAAATGGTTTACCTAATAGGCACAAGTGTAGGTGCTAGCCGACAGTGGCCAATGAATGGTGATTTAAGGGATAAATAGCTCAGAATGATTAGGCTCTGGACCTGCAACATTGCAAACTCTTCAGAGTCTTCAGAACCACAGAAGTCAATCCAATCAGTCACTCAGTCTCGTGTATCTGTTAACACAGGTGAGGCTTTGTTCTGGCTTGTCCATTCACAGATTAGAGCCAAATTCATCTTGGTGAGCCAAAGAGTTCATTAAGCTTACTAATACGGAAACATGGGTGAGGAGTTGATTACAAAAGACTGTAGGTTGTAGCCAGAGAATTTCCTGTGTCCTGCGTGGTCCCCCAGCCACTGGGTCCCAAGTAAACACACAAAGGCTTATATTAATTACAAACTCTTTGACCTATGGCTCAGGTTTCTTGCTAGCTAGCTCTTACAACTTAATTCAACCCATTCCTATTAATCTATGTTTTGTCATGTGGCCCGTGGCCATGCCTTACCAGTCTGCTGACACGTTGCTCCTTGGGTGGCTGGCTTGTGTCTCTCCTGACTCCACCCTTCCTCATCTCCTTCTTCAGTTTGAATGTACCACCTAATCTTATTCTGCCTCGCCATTGGCCAAACAGCTTTATTTATCAACCAATGAGAGCAACACATATTCACCGTGTACAGAAAGACATCCCACAGTAGTAGGTGACCTCAAAACAACTACATCATGCCAGGTGGTGGTGGCACATGCCTTTAATCCCAGCCCTCAGGAGGCAAAGCCAGGCGGCTCTCTATGAGTTTGAGGCCAACCTTGTCTACAGAGCGAGATCCAGGACAGACACCAAAGCTACACAGAGAAACACTGTCTCAAACACCAAAAACAAAAACAAAAACAAACAAACAAACAAAAAACCCAGCTACATCACAACAGAGTTTCACTCTATCATAGGTGACAGCCTCTTGTAAGTTGAATCTTGGAATCCCTCTTCTAGTTTCTCCTACACCTTCTCAAATTATTTGTAGTTGGAGTAGGTACAGAAGGAGTAAAGCATTGAACTTCAGCTGAGGGTCCTGTGACCCTCTTACCCTCCTACTATGGAGTACAAACAGTACCATAACCACTGTCTTACATTTCTTATCTCATTGCCATGACTATGGACCAAGGACTCTGTGGAATATCACAACTCCAGGTCTATGATGGCTGATGGTCACATCAGGTTTAGAGGAAATCTACAAGTTTGTAATCAGCACCAGCACCCCCAGCTTTGTATTAAGTCAGTTTGTTGTATTTTTCTGTCTCCTTGAACTATGTAACTTGATGTGTTTGTTCAGCACCCAGTGCTGTTTACTCCACAGACTTACACTGTATTTTTATCTCCAGTCTAGGTAAAAAGGATGCAAGCTCTTCTATGAGCAATCTTCTGAGGAACCACTCTTCTAGTCCTCTTGACATGTGCAGGCAAATTCAGCAGTGGACACAACTGGCTTAATTCAGGTGATTTTTGGTGGCAGAGAGAGGTTTCTATTTTTGTACCAGTGAGCACCATTTTCAGATGGATACCATGATCAGCATCTCCTGCCTTCCCATAAAACATAAGAAAACACCATTGTAGCTAGAGTTTTCCTGCCTAGCCCACGGTCAGGACAAATCTCTCTCACCTGCCAGTCCCACAGCCGCTCAGACCCAACCAAGTAAACACAGAGACTTATATTGTTTCAAACTGTATGGCCGTGGCAGGCTTCTTGCTAACTGTCCTTATATCTTAAATTAATCCATTTCTATAAATCTATACCTTGCCACATGGCTCATGGCTTACCGGCATCTTCACATGCTGCTTGTCCTGGGGGTGGCTGGCAGGCAGTGACTCCCTCCGCCTTCCTGTTCTTTTTATTCTGTTAGTCCCGCCTATACTTCCTGCCTAGCCACTGGCCAATCAGTGTTTTATTAGCAACACATTTGCCATACAGAGCATCCCACAGCACACCATCCTTGAATATTTTATTAAATAATCGATTAAGTTGAGGCTCTATTGTATAAGAAATGTAGTAAGTGCTGTGTAGTATAGTTCTCATAAAAGACTGCTTTATTTTTGTGTTACATAATCATGCCCAAATAAAATGACCAAATAAAGAAACAACACAAATGTGAGATTCAGTATTTTAATAACTTGACAAAATTTATGCAGGTGATAAATAGTAGGAGTTTCAAACCTTCATCAAAAGACTGCAAAGTCTTTTGAAACTTTTTAACCTAACACCTTGAAGATATTTTAATATTTATTTTCCAATAGCCACTAGGTTCTTCCATTTGTATTCTATTTATACATTTTCCCTTGGTGCTGTATTTAAACCTCCCACCCAACCTTATGTTTTCTTTTTACCAGAAACTTTTCACAGTTATCTTTTTCTAGAAGAAGCAGCCTAGTACATCAATTAGCACAATTGAGAAGGAGCCACTACTAAAATAAACAAGTCTACACAATACTATCCTGCTCAACACCTTGTAGCTGACAAAAATTAGCTACTCATGTTACTAGAAGGCTAGGTCTGGCCTCCTGCCATTTCCATTAGTGCAAGATGCTTCCCTTCAGTGATAAATTGGCTCTAGCAGCTTTGACTATGCTCAGACAGGAGAACAGCACCCCTCTTTATCATACCAAGAAGCAAGAGCAAAGTTAATGCCAAAAGAGAACAAGAGGATATGCAGTTTGGTTCATTGTACTCTGCCCGTGGACCAGTTACATCATCATAAATACACTCTTGACAATGCTCCCCATGGCTTTCATTACAAAGACAATGGGTACATTTTCAGCACAATGGCTTTGTGCATTCCAGTATTGTTCTGGATGTTGTAACAAAGAAAATAAGTAATTAGAGGCTTTCTGCACTAAGTGGTTTAGCTACAATTTGGCCAGCAGATTTAGAATTTAGTTATTTCAGTGGTATTAAGGCATTTTCTTGGTAAACAATACTGAAGAACTGAGGATGTTTACCAGTAGATTGGGTGAGTCTGTTCATGCTTTCATTGTAAGTGTGATTATTTTCTAATCAATATGTATATGGCTGATTTTAAGATATCTAAATATTAGATGCTTTCTCTAAACACATGAAAGCTAAATGTAGGAAACCAGTAAATTGGTCTTGGTAAGGGAATGAAGTTTTCCTTAAAAATCTAAAAATAAGTTTTACAATCTCAGAATACTACATGCACTGTTTTCCTATTCACATGCATAAGCAAAGACACTTTTAATTTTCATAGAAAAGCTTTTACCCACTCTAAGTCCGATATTTGAGAAGTAAGGTAATACATGATGTTATACTACATACTACAAATATGTAGACATACATGGGTAACAATGAGGTGTTTATTATTCATTTAATGTACAAGATGAAGTTTTATGTTAGGGATGGGAAATATTGCTTTGCTATTTATTTGCATATTTTGTCTAGTAAGGAGACATAACTTATGTCATTTTACTGGTAGAAAATTCATACCTAATTACAATTTCCTAACAGTTTATTTCACTCAGAAAAGTTTTATTGTTTTCTTCTACCATGAGAAATTGTGTGGAAAGTCTTAGTAGGAAACACGCTTGAAGAATTCTGCATAAATTCCCAGACTATGGGGTTCAAGCTTCTGTAAACTGTGGTTAAGATCTATGCATGAATATGTTTAATAAAGCAACACAATATCTTGCAAATAACAGCTAAACTACAATCAATTAATAAAAGCATTGCAGATGTTCTATTTTTGTTTAAAGAAAAAGATGGTGCTAACTAGCATTTGCAGCCAAAATATGGTAATTCAAATAGGAACATTAAAATTTTATTAATTTCTGATGCACTGCCAAGAAATATTAATCTTTCTTTCTTGCCCAATACAAATGTAGTACAACTTAATTTTCATCTTAAAAATAATTACATTAGAGTCCACTGTGGTGATGACATAGAGTTGAGTCTGTTTGAAAGGCTAAGAGAGTCTGAAGACCACCTGGGCAATATGTGAATACTGTTTCAAAATAAAGTATTAGGGACCATTAGAGAGCTCTTGGACATGAGCTACAAGCTCAATAAATGAATTCATGGGCCAAGCAGACATGCTAACTGGGGGAAGCCACTGGGATGAGTTATAAGAGGGAATAGTGAAGTCAAGAGATACACAACAGGAGAGCAAAGATCTCTTCTGAACGCATTCAAACTTAAAATACTTTGTTCCCTTAGGGAAATGCTATTATGGGATATTTACACAAGAGGCAGGTTTTCATCCTGCAGAAGTTCAATGACTAGCCACTGTGGAGGAGGCTCTGCATGTTCAGAGAATCATTTGGGTTTCCTTTCATTATCTATTTATTGAATACCCTCTGTGAATAAGACTTCAGATTAGGCAAAGGGAGTTAATTGAGCCTTAATACAGATGGATGCTGTTTTGAAGGAAGCTTTATCTCTCAACTCAGATGGCTTATGATTAATTCTATTGAAAAAGCTTTTTTTTTTACGAATGTGTTTGTGTGACTTGTACCTACATACACACATACATTATATCACACACAATGTGTAACATAATTTAATAAATGAGCTTTAAAATAGTAAAAAATCCAAATCACAACTGAGATGCTGAGAACCTTGTACTTGGTCCTTGAGGCTAGGTGCCTCAACAGCCTGAGTGGTCCTAGAATAGGTGTTTGTCACTGGAGGATGAAGACCGGTTGTCATTCAGTCCTTAAGGCAGGTGTCTCAGCAGTCCATGTATGGCACGAAGAGCCCAGGAGGCCCCCAGCGAGATGTTGGTCCCTATTACACGATAGAAGCTTGGGAACACAGTTGTACTGTCAATGAAGGAATCAGCAGCAGTAGCCATGGGACAGATTAACTCCATGGGGAGAGGGAAGACCAAATGAGCAAAGGACGAGAGGGCATACTTCTGAATGTTTGTCCTTTTACCCACAGGTAAATGTAGCCTACACTTCTCATCAAGGAAACTTCTCTTTGCAACAGATGGAGACAATTACAGAAAACCACAACCAACCAATAGAAAAGCAGAGCTGTAGAGTGCAGTTCCAAATGACACATCTACAATACAACTTGGGCACCGAAAGCTCAACGAGCCTGGCAGAGAGGGAAACAGAAAGACTGTAAGAGCCAGAAGATCAGGGAGTTTGCTGTGAAACTGTGTCTTCCAGGAAGCCATGCCCTTAAAGTCTCAGCAATACGACTGCTGCCTAAACATGAGCTGAACAAGGACAACAGTAGCTAATGTGGATGGGGGAAGTCCATATGGCTCCAACCCTACCCAAAGGACTACAGCCAACTAAGAAATGAAATATCCATTTTTATCTGGGCAGAAGGTCCTGCCCGCAATTGGGGTGGGGCCTCACACAACATCAAGATAATTCTTCAGCTGAGGCTCCCTAATCAGGCCATTCTAATTTTTGGCAAGATAACATTAAATACAGCCACAGTTAGTAGGTTCCCAGAACTCCAGTATTCCCAAATTCCGTTGGTGCGCTCTAGGCCTGCTTGTAACACCTTTATATATATATATTAAAAGGTATATATATACCTTTATATCTATCTATCTATCTATCTATCTATCTATCTATCTATCTATCTATAAAGGTATATATATATATATATACCCTTTATACCACTTTAGGTCATTTCAGCATCCATTATAATATTCAATAGAATGTAAGTAGCTGTACTTTATTGTATATAGACTAAGGAAAAGTATCTGTCAACTAATAGCACATATACAGTTGTCTTTCCTTCAAAATTTTGATCTGTGATTGGGTGACTCTATTGTAGACGAAATTATAAAGTCTTAGTAAATAAGAAACACAGAGCCAAATACAGAGGAAATAGTCAAAGAGATCAGAGCAATAGCCACAACTAGCTTTAGCTTACCACCAGCAGTAGCTTCCCCAGAAAGAGTTCTTTCCTGCCTGACTTGTGTTTTTATTGCCTTTCTGTTCTGCCTTCTCATTGGCTCTAAGCCCAGGCACATGATTTCTTCGTCACTGCCTGTCTATACAGACCTCCAGGTCTCTATGGTTGGTACTGGGATTAAAGGCTCGTGTCACTATGCTTGGCTCTGTCCTTGACCACACAGAGACTCTGCTTGTCATGTGATTGGATTAAGGGAATGTGCTACCACCGCTGGACTTCTGCTTAATAGCTACTTGACCTCTGATCTCCAGGCAACTATTTATTAACATACAAATAAAATATCAGATTTCATCACAAATAAAATATCACCACATTTTTCCCATTTTATTCTAATAAAAAGAAAAACAGCTATAACTAATATAAGAAAAACTATATACAATAATTACAATAACTATATACAATATATACAAGCAATAAATAGCTCAACAATATCTAGTCTATTTGACATTGACATTTGACAAACTCAGAGAAAATATTCCATTATCTATCCTAATTTGGTAAGTCCAAAATGCATCTGATTCACTTTTTATCCTAACTTATATTACTAACAGAGAACTATCTTATAATGTCTTTCAAATTTATACACTTACACCTCTTTAGTGAGTTTCTTTTCTGAAATTCTTTTTTTTTTTTGAATTTATTTTATTTTATTTTACAATATAATTCAACTTTACATATCAGCCATAAATTCCCCCTTTCTCCCTCCTCCCGTCCCGCCCCCCTCCCCCCGTCCCGCCCCCTTCCCCCCGGCCCACCCCCCATTTCCATCTCCTCAAGGGCATAGACTCCCCCGGGGATTGAGATCGACCTGGTGGAGTCAGCCCAGGCAGGTCTAGTTCCCTCCTCCCAGGCTGAGCCTAGGGTCTCTACTAAGACCCAGGTTTCAAACAGTCAATTCATGTACTGAGCACAGGGCCCGGTTCAAATGCCTGTATGCCTCTTAAACAGATCAAGCCAATCAACTGTCTCATCCATTCAAAGGGCCTGATCCAGTTGGGGGCCCCTCAGCCATTGGTTCACAGTTCATGTGTTTCTATTCGTTTGGCCATTTGTCCCTGTATTCCATCCATCCCTGGTCCCAACAACTCTTGATCACATAAACCCTCCTCCTTCTTGCCTATTGGACTCCCGGAGCTCCACCCAGGGCCTGACCGTGGATATCTGCATCTAGTTCCCTCTGTCTATTCTTGCAAGACTCCCAAAAGTTGCTTGCATCCTTCTCCCATTTCTCAGGTAATATTACATTACATTACATTACATTACATCCTTCTAAGGTCTTTGATGTAGTTGAAGAATAGATAGTTATAATTTTCTTAGTTATGATAAAAGATAAGTTAGATATGAAACCTTAGACTCACAAATACAGAATAGATAGGATATCTTCTTTAATTTTGTCAAATACAAATAGACTAGATATTATAAATAGACTAGATATTGTAACTATAATTCTTGCTTGATAATTGTTTGGTTATATGTAATTTTACTATGTTAAAGTTAAAACCTTCTTTTTTGAAAAAAAAGAAAAGGGGAAGTGCTGGGAATGTCTTTCTGTATGCTGTGAATGTGTTGCTCTGATTGGTTAATCAATAAAGTGCTGATTGGCCAGTAGCCAGACAGGAAGTATAGGTGGGATGAAGAGAGAGGAGAATTCTGAGAACAGGAGGCCTGAGTCAGGAGAAGTAAGATGTGAAGTGCCTGTAAGCCATAAGCCATGTGGCAACTTATAGATTAATAGAAATGGGTTAATTTAAGATATAAGAACTAGATAGCAAGAAGCCTGCCATGGCCATAAGTTTATAAGTAATATAAGTCTCTGTGTGTCTACTTCGGTCTGAGTGGCTGTGGGCCCTGGCGGGACTGGAGAAATCTCCAGCTACACTCTTTAGATGTGTAACTCACTGATGTTGAGGCTGACTACATTCTCTACTCAAAATGTCTCTCAAATGCACATGATGTGTTCCTAAACTTCAGAAAAAATGTTTAATTTTTAAAATGTAACATGTGTATATGTATGTACATGTGGGTGTGCAGGAATATTTGTGCATATGGAGTTCAAAGGCTGACACTGGGTGATCTTTCTTAATCTCCCTATGTTTTGAGAAAGGGTATCTCACTGAATTTAGAGCTCACAGATTTGGTGTTGCTCGGTAGCCAGAGTGCTCCAAAGAGCCACCTTGTCATCATCTCCACAGTGCTGGGAACACAGAAACAGTCTGTCTGCCTCTTTACCTAAGTGTTGAGGATTGGACTTGATCCTCAGGCTTAGGGACCATGCACTTTACTAATAAAAATCATCCCCTGTGCCTGAAAGAACAATCTTTTACATAGTGCTTCTCTATTAGCATCTAGACAGTCACACAAAAATGATCACATAGTTATATAAAAGATGGTTTTTTGCGTTTCTGGGCAAGAAATATCTTCTTAACACGATGGGAACAGAAATTCCATGCACCCCACTGCAAAAACCCATAGTTCTTCAACCATAGGAAACTATGTCTCCATAATGTGGTGGTAAGCAGGTTTCATATTTTCAGATGTGATATGTGAAATCTTGTTGTTGATGGAAATAGGAAATAAGAACAGAAGAGTGCCTTATAATGGCAACTCTCTGGAAAAATAAAATCTCTTCTTGAATCATTATGTTAAAAATGAATCCATTTATACTAAAAGATGGGAAATCAGGTAATGGTCTATTTGTAATATGTTTTCATTTGCTTAGAAAATATGAAGATGGAAGCATTTCGCTTTGCAAAGCAGGCATTAATGACCACCATGGTTATTAAAAAAAGGTTTTGAAGCTGCTGTGTCCTTGCCCTTGACAACTTACAAAGGAGCACTTTTTATGATGCAATTCTCCCAGGAATCTGGGATACAATCAGTAATTGATTTTGCTGAGTGATTTAATTGTTTGATAAAAGCATTATTTCATCCTTTAGAATAATAACCTTGGAGGAAGAGGTCCTGACCCTTCTCATTTTAACAGTCCTGAAAAGATATGTCTCTAGATTGAATGGCACTGCTAGGTTGACTTTTGAATTAATTGATTGTTCAATTCAGCCAAACAGTCAATTTTATCTTTTTATCTCTTTTCCCATTTATTTTCCTTCGGTTTTTTTCATGTTTCAGGAGAAAGAACCAGACCTCTGGTAGTCCAGAACCAGAGTTTATTCCCCTAGGTAGAAGAAGCAAATTACTGAAAGTCATACAAACTCTTGACCAAAGCTTTTCCAATAAATGTATATTTTTAAAGATGTAAAAACTTTGGGTTTTATATATTTTTCTCAGTTTTTTTTTCATATAATATATTTTGATCACTTTCCACAACTCCCAAAACTTCCCTGCTTGTTTACCATTCACATTTCTCTCTCTCTCTCTCTCTCTCTCTCTCTCTCTCTCTCTCTCTCTCTCTCCACCTCAACAAAAATGAAAATCAGAACAAATAAGCAGAGACCAATAAGACAAAATGTGCCAAAATGAAACAAAAAAGGTCCCAAAAATATGGAGTTTGTTTTGTGTTGGCCAATTTCTTGTCATGGAGCCTGCCTTAAAGAGTGGTTTAAGACACAGTGACACTATCTGGGGAAAATGGATTTGACCTATTCCAGCAGGTATCAATTGCAAATCGCTTCTTGATTAGAGGTTGGGCCCATGTCCACTTCCACCTCTCAGTGCTGGGACTCCATCTGGTTTGAACCTGTGCAAGTCCTGTGCATTCTGCCATAGTCTCTGTGAGCTCACATGTGCACCCGTCCTCTTGTGTTAAGAAGCTACTGTTTCCTGTTGTCATCCATCCCTTCTGGCTCTTACAATCTTCTTGCCTTCTCTTTTCCTATGTCCCTGAGCCTTGAGGAAAATGCTTTGATGGAGACATCCTATTTAGGACTGAGTGCTCCAAAGTCTCTGACGCTCTGCACATTGTTCAGTTGTGGGTTTCTGTGTTAATGACCATTGAGTCAAGAGAAGCTTCTCTGCTGAGGGTTGAGTGAGGAACTCATCTATGGGTTATATGTCATTAGGAGTCGTTTTATTACTGTGTTCCTTGAGAAGAAAAGCAGTATTAACTCTTCTGCTAGGCCAACGACCAATCTTGTCTCAGGTTCTTGGCTGCTTTAGCAATGTTAAGTATGTGTTTTCATCTCTTTGAATGACCTTAAATCCAATAAAAAAAGAGTGGTTTGCTCCTCCCATAAGCTTTGTGCCACTATTGCACCAGTATATTTTGAAGAAAGGTGCTGTTATTGGTTGCAGGGTTTGTATGTGGGTGATATTGATGATTGTCTTTTGTTGTTTGTTGTTTTTTTCTCTTTTGGGGGGGGTTCCCAAATAAATCACATGTGGTGGAGGCTTATTCTTAATTATAAATGTTTGGCCTTAGCTTGGCTTGTTTCTTGCCAGCTTTTCTTAAATTATCCCATCTATCTTTTGCCTCTGGGCTTTTCCTTTTCTATTCCTGTATACCTTTCTTTGTTTCTTACTCTGTGGCTTGCTGTGTAGCTGGATGGCTGGCCCCTGGGTCCTCCTTCTTCTCTGGCTACTTCTTTCTTTTTCTCCTCCCAGATTTCTCCTTCTGTATATTCTCTCTGCCTGCCAGCCCCGCCTATCCTTTCTCCTGCCTTGCTATTGGCCATTCAGCTCTTTATTAGACCATCAGCTATTTTAGACAGGCACAGTACACAGCTTCACAGAGTTAAACAAACGCAACATAAACAAAAGTAATATGCCTTAAAATAATATTCTACAACAGGCTTTCTTCAATAGTGCGCAGAGTATGTCTCACCATTATTAACAGTAGTTGGTAGAGGTGAAGCTTCTAGATAGGCTCCAACTCTTCTTTTCCATGTTTGATGACATAAGAAACTACTGTCTTCAGCAATAACAATACCTTTACTGTAACATAAATTACTATTTCTTATAAATAAAAAAACCTGGAGCCAGATATTAGGGTGAAAACTGAGAGATCAGAGGAATAGGAGAAGCCACAGCCAACCTCACCTTAGTGACTTCTCAGCTTCCAAAGAGATCTACTTCCTGTATATCCACACATATATGCCTTTCTGTCCCTGCCATCTTACTTCCTCTTCCTGCCCAGCTGCATCACTTCCTTTTCCTGCCCAGCTCTGTCACTTCCTGTCTGTCTGTAGAAACTTCCACACCTTTATGGTTAACTAGTGTTGGAATTCAAAGCTTGTACCACCATTCCTGGTCTGTTCCCAGTGTGGCCTTGAACTCACAGAGATCCGGATGGATCTCTGCCTCCTGAATGCTAGGATTAGGCTTGTGCTACCATTGCCTGACTTCTATGTTTAATATAGTGGCTGGCTTTTTCCTCTGATCCTCCCGTAAGCTTTACTAGGGTGCACAATATTTTGGGGGACACAATATATCACCATACCTTACCATCTGGTTTAGGAGAGCGACCAATAGCTTTGGCAATAGTCTGTGATATTTGGGTAGTTCCAGGGACCCCTTTGGCCAACGACTCAACAAGATGTAACCTACCCCTGGTACTGGAGGTTTTACTTGGTAGCATGTCTAGTTGGGGCATAGTGACTTCGTTTAGTTTCCTTTCATATATGTATCCATTTTAGCATGCTTATACAATAGTAGTTTTTCATATGATTTTTTTCAAATGGCCTTTAATATTTGTTAACCCTCTATGTATTTCCTCTTTTGCTCTTCTCTTCCATTTCCCGTCTATAAAATACTCCTATTCTGGTTTCCCATTTATCCCTCTATAACATTATATTCTATTTCCCCTTCCTTAGGAGATTCCCCTCCTCCCCACATGGTCACTTATTAGATGTCCAATTCTGAGGTTAGTTGGATTATAGCACACATATTGAAAGCTTGAAAGCTAACAGCATCTATATATATAAGACAGAACACATACTATTTGCCTTTTGAGGTTTGGTTTATCTTACTTAGGATGGTCTTTCTAGCTCCATCTTTTTACCTTCAAATTTTATAACTTCATTTTTCTCAACAGTTGAGTAACATTCTATTGTGTGACTGTACCATGTTTTCATTGTTCATTCATCATTTGATGGAGAATTAGGCTGTTTAAAAATATCTTTAATTTAGCATAACCTGGTGAACTTCTTTTACCTTTGCATTTTCTAGTCTGTTCTGTCTATAATCTTCTGCCATCCATGATTCCCTTGGTGTGCCTGACTTCTAATCACATTGCTACTATGCTCAGAAGCCCTTGATTCCTCACTGTTTATAAGTCAAAGTTTTTCTAGGACCTTTGAAGTCTGGTGGTGGTGCATTTATTTTACAATGAGAATGCAATTCATGGGTTTTTTTTTTTTTTCCGGCAACCCTTTAAAGAACTTGTTCTTTGAAATTACCCTACCTGGGCTTTTGTTGATCTGGTTCAGTAGGCATCATGGCCATGAACTCAATGTCCACTCCTGCTCTATGTTTTGGTGGAGTTTCTTAAACTTTGTGACCATATTTGAGACTGTGAAACTGAGTGTGTAGGTCATAAAAAATTTGGTGACACTACAAGGTTTCTGAATGTACGACAACCAAAATCAAATCAAAATATAGTATGTACTAATTCTAGAGTGTTTCTGTCAGGGATTACCTGGGGTGGTATTGTGATAATTACTACAAAATTATCTGAACACACAACAGGAGCACCTGGCACTGAGCATGCTGCCCTCCCATGCAACAACAAAGAAAGCTGTTTTAAGAACCTCAACTCAGATTTGAGGCTAGAGTGTGTTATGAATTGCAGGGGTAATTTTTTTTCCTGTTCATACAAAGTTGTTTTCTATGTGTATGAAAACATTATGGTTTAATGATGGAAAACAAAGACAATGCTTTTCTAAGCATCATTTCTCAGGATGGAAATATCAAGCTCTTGTATGTTTCTTAAAACTGATGTTCGAATTGAAGTCTTTAGCCTTTGATGGAGGGTAACTCGGTTACTCCAGAAGGGTTAAGTACTATGGAAATAACAATTCAGGAACACTTTCTCTGGTTGTGGATGCCATCACCTTCGTGCAGCAGAAAATTGAGCCTCTGAGCATTTGCTCATTTGGCTTGTGCTAAAAAGCTAACTGAATTATGCTGGGTTGATAGGATTTTTGTGTGACTTTCAAAAAAAGATTTTTTCCAATTATTTATAACTTCCACTCTGCCAGTTACAGAAACTTTCAGACTTGCATTAAGAGATTTGTGTATTTGAGTTTGGGTAAACTTGACTTTGCCTGCTGCAATAGGGAAGACTTTTTTTTTTTTGCTGTCTATTTTTTTCCATACATATATCATGGTAGCCAAAAATCTTAAAAGAAATCCAACACCATAGTCAAGAGGCGCTAAAAGAGCTACCAAACATTTAATGAAGAGCTGATTCCATTTATTCTTAGAGCAGTTGTGGTAATGTTAACTGTCAGCTTGACAGAATCTAGAGGCAGCTGGGAGAAGGGTCTCGGGTATATTTGTGAGGGATTTTCTTGATTGCATTAATTGAGGTAAGAAGACCCACTCATGATGGGCGTGTCATTCCCTGACTAAGGTCCTGGACTGTATAAGTTGCAAAAAAGGGAGCTGAGCAACTAGTGGCATGCATACATTCCTGGATTTTCACTTTCTGTCCACAGGTACAGTGTGACCAGCTGCTTATAGCCCCCACTGCCCCATTTTCCCTTCATGAGGAAATGTATCTTGAATTGTGAACTAAATAAACTCTTTGTCCTGTAAGTTGCTTTCATTAGAGTATTTTATTACAGAAACAGGAAAAGAAATTAATAAAGAATTTGTAAAATAGGACTCATTAGGTTTAAAATTACAAGGCCAGAAGCCTTCTTTGAAGGCTGACATTCTGAATTAAAATAATTCAAAGCATTATTTTAGACTTTTTGACTTCCTTCACACAAACAGGACTTTGCTGCTTGTGAGCATGTTGGCCTTCTTTGGATAACAGTTAACTTTGCTCTCAGCAGCTGGCATGAGCTGATGATCTTTTCAGTGGTTTGCGTACCAGAGGAATATCTCATGGCATGTGCTTTAGGTTGTTTTCAATGAGGACGCCCCTGTCCATCTAAAAGTAGTTTAAGAAATAAGATGTCCTAGTCATATGAATTATTACTTTAATGAAAAGTTTGTGAATTTTACTAATAGTACATTTTTACTTTTTTCTACGGTTGATATGGCTTTGGCAGGAAAAAAAAATATCTATATTCATAATGAACATAAGCCCTAGGATTCATATTTGCATAAAACATGGTGCCGAAACAGAATTCATGATTCAGAGTGTCAAAGACTGTCAATAAAAAAAAACACAGCTGCGGCACATTTCACTCGTCGTGTAACTACACACACACACACACACACACACACACACACACAAAGATGTGTGTATCAGGGTGTTCCAGTTCTGTCCCAGGCCTGACAGCAGCAGCCTGTCACCATTCCCTCACTTCCCTCTCACATCTTTTCCCACCACCATCTGGCCCATGTCCCCACATTCTGTCAAAACTGCGTATTTTTTTCCCCTCTGGATGACTACTTCTTGTTCATCCCATGGAGCATTTGGCTTCTGTGTCAATACGTGCTTCACACGTACCTTTGTCTTGACTCTCTTTCTGCCTCTGGCTTCATAATAACATACTTTCTACATAACCTGTTGTTCTGCCTCCCGAAACTTTGGTCATCCTTTCTTGGTTTTCCTCAGATGAGTGTTTCTCCACTCGTTGCTGTTAATGTTGCTTAAAGTTCTTTGATCTTTTCTATCTATACACATCTTCCCTAAATGTTCTTCTTCTTTTTCTTATATGTTTGGTGGTGTTATAACAACATGCCGGAGGCTGGATAAATTATAAAGAAAATAGGCTTATTTTACTTGCCAATTCAGAAAATACAAAAGTGTGTGTGGTGATATTTTGTTTGTGCTTTAACAAATAAAGCTTGCCTGAAGATCAGAGTGAGGAGCTAAGCCACTTAGTTAGCCATATAGGCCAGGCAGTGTGGCACCCACCTTTAATCCCAGCACTCGAGAGGCAGAGGCAGATGGATCTCTGTGAGTTCAAGGCCACACTGGGCTACACAAGGTTGATCCAGTCTAAAAGAAAAACAGAGCCAGGCACTGGTGGCATACACCTTTGATCCCAACCCTTGGAATCTCACACCTTTAATCCCAGTACTAGGGAGATGGAGACAGGAAGTGATAAGGCAGGGAGGAGACAGGAGCGAAGTCCCTGTCAGGCTGAGGATTCAGTAGAGGTAAGAAGTCTTTCTAGTGGCTGGCTACTCTGCTTCTCTGATCTTTTAGCTTTCACCTTGATATCTGACTCTGGGTTTTTATTATTAAGACCAATTAGGATTGGTGCCACAAGCATGGGTTAGCATTGGTTTAGTTTTTGGTGAGAGCTTTCCTGCTGAGTCATGACATTGGAGAGAACACACATCTAATGAGAGAGCTAAAATAGGCCAAAGAATGTGATTTTATGTCATAACCTCTCCTATGATGGCTCATTAATCCACACATCCACAAATGTGTGGATTGATTTATTCATGAATCAGAATCCTCATGTTATAACCACCACTTAACATTTCTACTTCTTCACATGACCGATGCCTTACATTATACCTTTAATGAGAAGAATTAATTTTGGTAGATGCATTCACAGCATAACATATCTTCATGTAGTACTATGGCATTATTTCCTTAAATATGCTGTGTTGGTGAATCTTGATTTCAACTTGACTGACTTGAGAAACTCCTAGAAGATTAGATACACACACACCTTGGTGTGTATCCGAGAGGACTTTTTCAGAGAAGGTTGGCATGTAGGACAGCAACTGTTGGAGGAAGACTCACTTGAAGGCTGATGGCACCATCCAATAGGATGAGGGACCAAATAGAATAAAAGTAAAATGAGGAGGCCAGCTGGCCCAGGCTTACCTTCTTTCTCTCCCTCTCTCCCTGTTTCTCTGCAGACATGAGGTGGATATCTCTGCCATACCACTTTATTCCGTCAGTGTGTTCTGTTTCCCCACAGACCCAGAAATAATGGAGCCCTATGACTATGGACTGAAGTCTCTGAAGCCATGTTCTCAGATACATATTTCCTTCTTTAAATAATTTCATTCTGTCATTTGTGGCAGTGAGGGAATGCTGACTGACACAGCTATCAAGTACTGGTCTGTCTTCTGAACTCAATTCAGATGTCTGCAGCGAACAATTAGTGGGGTGTTATGGTATGGTATGAGCCTTTCCTGTACTACAGCTTGTTTGTTCCAGGATGCAAGCTTGATCCAAGCTTGACCAATAAATTTGTGTCTTGAAAATTTGAAGGTCAAGACTGGGAGTCATATAAACTTTTTATCTTGAGGTCCTAGTTTCAGAACTGTGGTGGTTTTCAGGCTGTGTACATCAGGGTGATATATGGGACCTGGCTTGTCAGAGCAGTCATTAAATACTTTAAACATTGTTTGTAATTGTATATGCAAATCTTGAGGTTTTTTTTGCCTTCAGGTGCACTCTATAAGCAGAGAATACCAACTGATAAATCAGAATAATGAGAATATTACATAAGTAATCACACACTAAAATATATTTTAAATTTTGAAATACAACAGAAATAAAAAGAGAGGAACATAGATGAGAGGAACTGAGGGAACCCAAGTGCTTCTGTCCCTGAATTCTCTGGTGACCGAGGTCCAGATGCCTCCCCAGCTCAGGCTCAGGATGTTCATAAGTTGTGCCGTTTGTTGGGGAAAGCTTGAGTCAAAGATGTCTCATGGTTACTATTGCTGCAATGAAACACCATGACCAACAGCAACTTGGAGAGGAAAGAGCTTATTTCACTCACAGTTCCATATAACAGTTCATCATCAAAAGCAATGAGGGAGGGAATATGCAGGCAGGAGCTGACACCAAGACCATGGAGGAGTGCCGCTTATTGGCTTGCTCCTCATGGCTTGCTCTGCCTGCTTTCTTATCGAACCCAGGACCACCAGTCCAGGGTTGGCATCATCCACAATGAGTTGGGCTTTCCCCTGTCAATTAAGAAAATGCTTTACTATAAGATCTTATGGAGACATTTTCTCAATTGAGATTCTCTCCTTTCATATAACTATAGCTTATGTCAAGTTGACATAAAACTAGCCAGACCAAAAGCTTCAAACCAAACAAGCAAACAACACCCAACCCTAGCTGATTAAAAAAAAAGTCTTCTGAGCAGATCTACAACCCGTGGTTCTAATTCTATTCCTTCTTCACTAGTATCTTCACCTCCCAGCCTGATAGCCTGTCTGCCCTGGCCTCCAGCCCCTCCAGTTCAGTAAATAGTGTTCTTATTCATCATCCAGCTCATGGTGTTTATAATAATTTTGGCTCCTCCCACATGCTCCCACCTTTTCACCCAAGCAGTCAAATCCTGGTATTAATCTGCTTATTTACTATTATGGCCATCCTACCACTTAAGCCCAATGACTCTTCCTTTGATTATTTTGTAACTGGTCTTCCTGCTTTCTAGTCCTGCCACTATTCAGTGAGTTTGTCCTCCATAGTGATGTTTGAAGTAGGCATCTGTGTTCAGAATTCTCCCTGACGAACTTCACTGTTGCCTCTTCCACTTTATCTCTGTGCCACTATTTTTGCATAATACACATAGACCATCTCCAAATATAGACAGCTATACTATATGAAATACCTTCCTTCTTCTATTTTTCAACTGTAACTGCCTGTTTATTAGCAGTTTATAAGCTCCTTACAGGTGGGCATAATATTCTGTGCTTTGTATTCTAAGAAGGCGTTTGTCATGTGATATTCATCTAGTAAATATTTTATGAATGAACACATTTGTTAGGAGTATACTTCTACACTGATAAAAAAAATATAGACACGAAACTGTTGGCTTGAACTTGCCAGGCAAGGACAAAGTCCCTTTCAATGAACTACATTTGGGAATGGTAGCAAGACTAACTGAAGGTTCAGTTTTTTTTGTGTGTGTGAAATATTGCTTAGCAATCTTTATAATTTCCGACAGCCAGCTCTTTCTGCACTAGTTCACGCTCATCTTTTGGAAGAGGCATTGATTCTTTGACATGTAGCTAGTCAGGTAGAATAGATTTTACTGTCTACAGATGGTGGCACTTTCGTGTGTGCTTTCAGTTTTTTGCTTCTTGAATTTTTAAAAATAATTTGTGAACAATGCAACGTGAAGGCTATTGAACATTAACAATTGTGCACATCTGAGAACAATGAATTATTTAATTGTGTGAATCTGAGCCTGTGGGGATCAGTGCTGGGTTGATTTGAGGGTGATTGGGAAGGCTAGATAGTAATGTGCATGTGGAATGCCACCAGAGATTTACTAATATACTTGATTTCAAACTACTCGGGCTTAAAACTAGGAAGATATATATATATATGTATGTATGTATCTTGGAGAGCAAATGGTCAGAACCCTACACTTCTTGTTAAAGATTGGCTACAGAGAATTAGAATTATATTTGTAACTGAAATGTATGTGAGCTGTGGTTATCTTGACTCTGAAGATTTAGGGAAGACAAGACCATATTCCTTTTCTTTGACTTGTGGATGTCCACTGACTTTTTAAAGATTCCTGTAAATTCAGGAAAGGCTTAAGCTTTCATGGTTACCTGAATCCAAGGTCCATTATCCCCTGGCTTCTCATTAATGTCTTTTACAGTTCTTGATCTTGGACCTTGCATTGCTGCCTCTAGCTTTGGTGGGTATGCAGTTCTTTCTTGATTCTGTAATCAAGACGAGTAAGAGTGCTATATAGTTACACACCGTACAACTAAGTTACTGAAAGTGAAATTATGAAACCATAAGCCCTTAAGTGTTATTCTATTCAACACTTTCTGTGGGTGGTTCCTGCTAGCCACACTGCCTGCTGAGGGTCCCGTTTCTGACATTCTGTGGTACTTTTCCTGCCTTCCCTTCTTGGACTGCTTCAGGGAATTTATTATCCCCTTGAGTTATACAGAACAATTCAGCTCTCTCTGGCAGTTTCCCCCCAAGTCTGCCTTCTTTGCATGTCTGAAACCCACTCCGTTATTCAAGCAACAGAAACATGGACTCACTTATGAACACAAATGATAACCTGACTCTGTTTTCCCCTTGTCCAGATTCGTCTTCTTTAGAAGACTTACAGTTTAAAACTGTTCTTTTTTTTCTGCCTAGTATAACACATTTATTCTGAGCTGGATGTAGAGAAGCAGAATTTGGGCTAGTCTGCAGGGAAATAAAAATTGGAACTCATCAATAAACAAGTGGTCTGATGTTTTAACAGTGAGCTGTCACGGAATCCATCCCCACTGATTCTTCCAGAGCAAAGAAAGCCCCTCAGCTTCACTGCAGATCCTTTTCACTATGCATGTTTGGAATTATTTGAGTGAGGAGAAATTTTTCCTACTGTAGTCACCTTGCTGAGCAAGGACATATGACACACAAAAGCCTGTTTGCTTTGTCTTTATGCCAGTTTCCTTGTGAGGCCTTTTCTGACACAAAGAGTTCAAGCAAGGGCCAAGGAGAAAGGAGACATACTGCCATCAAACACAGAAATCCATCCTATGGAGAGATGGTGTCTGCCTGTCTAGACATACGTTATATTGATTTTCACTCTTTCCTGCCTGGGGTGATCACTATTCTTGCAACATTACCTCAATTTAAGAGATGTTCAGTCATTGAGCCGTGATTTAACTACCTAGAAGTTTTTAAGAATTTCTCTAGGAGTTGACAACTAAGTGATTTACCAAGGACATGGTTATGTAGGAGCTGAAGCCAGGGTCATAGGCAAAAAAGATCCATACCAAGAAATCATAAGCAAAGATATTTGTTTCCTTTCCATAGTCAGGGAGGGGTGAAGACATTAAGGAGAGTATTGGTCCCCTTTTGATAGGGCTTAGAGTTTATATAGAGGTGAGTGACACTAGTTACTGGTTCAAAAGAGTCATCTATAAGACTGAAGAATTTCCTTAATTTATTCATGAACCTACAGATGTCACAGGGTAGACATAGTTGTCCATTCAGCTAAGGTTCTAAGAAAGTTAAGGTTAAGGCCAGAGAGAAGCTATTATTGAATTAACAGCCATATAAAGTATGATCCTTTCAGACATGAAGATAATTCAAATAAAATATGTAGTCAGTGAGGGCAGAGATGCCCTGATCCATCCAGCAAGGACAACTTGCTGAGCAAATGCCAAACAAGGAGTTTAGCCAGGCCTGGGGCTGCCAGAACCTTGCTTCAGATATTTGTAAAATGTTTCTCATCCAAAGCAAAGATTCATGGTTGGAAAATTGTCACCAGGTAAGAAAAAACAAATAAATAAAATCTAAGTAGCCAGTGACCCAAACAAAATGGGCTGTGAGGCCAACACTAAGAGTTTCAAGCATAACTCAGTCAAGATGGATCTGACTTGAAGGTCAAGACTATTTGACCTTATCTACTCTGACTGTAAAACTTATGTAGGTGCTGTGTGTGTGTGTGTGTGTGTGTGTGTGTGTGTGTGTGTGTGTGTGCATATGTGTATGTGTATGTCCACGTACAGTTTTGTGGAGCCCGAGGACAAGCTTGGTGTAATCCATTCCTTAGGCACTGTCTACCTTGTATGTTTTTGGAAACAGGGTCTTTCACTGGCCTTGAACTTTACTTGGTTGGCTGGCCAGTGAGCCTAACAGATTCACCGCTACAGCTCCTGCATGCACCACCAATCCTGGCTCTCTGTACATGGGTTTGGGGCTTCTCTGCTTACAAGGTAAGTACTTTAACTGAGCATCTCTCTAATCCAGCTCAACTGTTTTCTAGCCCACTATTATGCATTTTCTTCTCCAAAAATGAGGGAAACCTATTCCAGTTTTCTTTAGTGTTTTTGTATTTGTCATAGCTACGAATATATTTCTGGAATTAATGACCTTTATCCCTGGAGAGGCAAGGAATGGCTGAACCCACTACCACCATAGAGAGCATTTCTATCACTCTACAAAGTTCCACTGGGTTTATCACTATTAACACACCATTTCTCAGCAGATTTTAACACACTGTGCTTCTTAAGCTCCTTCGGGTCTGGATAAACCGCAAAGGTACACCGATGTGGCTCATGTTGAGCTAAGGAAGGATTTTTAGATTTAACAAATATCCAAGACCGAGGCTCGTTTTACAGAACACCTTGCCGGTACTCCTCAGAACTGTCGGGCTCATGAATAAAAAGCAAAGTCTGAGAAATTGTCATAGCCCACAGGGCACAGGGGAGTCATGGCAACAAAGTGCAATGTTGTATCCTTGAGAGGATTCTGGAATAGGGACAGGGCATGGTTGGAGAAGCAGATAAATTCTGCATGAATTCTGGGCTTGAAATAATGGCAAGGTACCACTGTTGTGTTCTTAGATTTGGTGACTGCGAGATGAAGACACCCGGAGAACTGAAACAAAGTGGGGGACACTCAGGAATTGTTTGTCCCATCACTGCAGTTTTATGTAAGTGTAGACTCACTCTAAAGAAAAAAATTACAAAGCATATTCCAAATGTTAGGTATAGAAGAGATTCATATAGATTTGGCTTATAAAATACCTGAGTTCTGAATCAGATCCATTTGCAATCAAATACCAGCTCTCGCTAACACTTGCAAACATAATTAGGACTCATTTCACTGAAGTCATAATCATTTTCTTTCACATACTTCTCTGTACCCTTTTAAGTAGCGATAGTAGTTTCAAATCAAGCATCAAAGAACATTTACAAGCTGGAACTTTATTGGACAGATTAACCTTTCTGCACACTTGTTTTCACATCTGTGAATTGCAATAATTCTTATTTCACAGAATTGATTGGAGGACTAAACAGAGAAAACAATCCATGGAGAACAGCAGAGTTGCTGTTTGAGCTCTTGTGAACTAGCAGGACTCCAAAGAGAAAATCTATGTGAAAAGTTTGTAAATGCATAAACTTACCTTCTACGAAATGAAAACGCAATACACATTATTTTTCAGGGACCTGTCATCATTCTAAATCCTTTCTTGACTATTTGCTCAGTGTCATGGCAACTGTGGACCTGGGCCCTTGTAATTCTTTGAGCTTCTCTAGACATAAAGGCAGTGGGCTATGCACTAAACAGACCCTCCCACTAGCCCTAGAGGAAATGCCTCCACATGTGCCGTCGCTCTCCAGTTCTTGATGCAAGATGATTCTGCTTTGTTTTAATGACAAAGTCATTTGAGCTCTATCATTGGGGACATATTAAAGTTACTTCACCTTTCTTCAAAGTTTAGACTTGAAAACATTAAAACAGATGGTGGTACTTGGAGGGTAATTAATTTTCCTTTGGAGGAATAATCACTTTCTTTAAAAATAAATTAATACCTCCCTCTTTTTTCTTGAGAGGTAATGGTTTAGTAAATTGAGCAATGAACTGGGCTGCCCTTGACTAGGACTTTGGGGGAAAGAAGACATCTTTTTTGATTCTGCCTCTGGTTGTATAAATTTTGAGATCTTCACTTCTTGAGCTGATGGAGCAATTAAAGGACTCAGAACCATTTAGGTCCTTAGCATGTGCCCAGCACAGAATGAGACAATTGCATTAGTAGAGCAAGAGGAGTGTGCACTATCAACCCATTAAAAAAATCATATGGACAATCATCTTATCAGGGTAGTGCACAAGAATACTCCACAGGGTTCTGATATACAGGATCTACTTTCACAGTAGCATTTGTAGAATTAATTATTGATGAATAATCAAATTGTCCTTCACATTTTTATGGAACAGAAAATAATTTGGGGAGATAGTTTCTTTTTTTCTGGGCAGCAGTGCTTTGCATATAACTCCCTAACAAAATTATAACATGTAATCTTACTAGGGGTTCATGTTTTAATATTCTAGGGGAAGTTCTTAATGTATTCCAATAATAAAGCTTCCTACCTGTTTATAATTTAAATTTTATGCATTCCTAAGTTTTGAACTGCCCATTTGTTCTGGTATACTAAGTATTCTGTGAGGTCAAAACACATTTTGTTTTGTTTACATCCACAAATGTTCGTGTAGCTTTTTGCTACTTGGATTTTCATAGTTACCTAAATAATATAACAACAACGTTGGGGAGAAAGTTATTGTGTGATCATTTTCTTGAGCTTTTTTATGGGTTTGGTTTCTGCCAGGGGCATATTTATTGGGTAGAGATTATCATAACATCCATATTTTAGCATAATGGAAGATGTATTTTAATATTTAATTCAAAATAAGAAGAGATTATTTGTGCAAAAAGTGAATGTTAAGCTTATTTTATCTTTTTCACACTGTGTGGAAAGATACCAAAAGCCCCACACCCCTGGGAATTACATTGATAATGTGAAGACAGTAGAATCCATGTTCCCCTCAGTACACACTGCTCGGGGCTTCAGCAACAGCAGCACTCATTTGCCTTTTGCAGAATATTAGAGGGGAAAATGCATCCTTTCAAACATTACTGACAAAGAGTGTTTAAAGATTTTCTCGAGCAAGTATGTAAGGGAAGGCATTTTTTATTTTTAAAATATGTTTTTAATTGAAAAAGAATTGCATCACTTTCTCCCTCCCCTTTTCCCTCCAGTCTCCTTCTCCCAGCTACCCTTCCTTCCTCAAATCCTTCCAATGCCTATCCCACCTTCTAATTGGTAGCCTCTTAAAAAAATATTGTTAAGTGTGTGTGCATGTACATGCATAAACATATATATATATAAAACCAACTGAGTCTGGTTTTGTTGGTGGTGTGTACATGACTTCCAGGCTGACCACTCTCAATAGACAACCAATAAGGGGGATCATCTCTGGGAAAGGAAAGTTTCTTTTTTTAATTAATTAATTTTGTTTTTCAAGATAGAATTCCTCTGTGTACCCCTGGCTGTCCTGGAACTCACACTGTGTATACCAGACTAGACTTGAATTCAGAGATCCACCTATCTCTGCCTCCTGAGTGCTGGGATTATAGGCATGTATCACCAACTCCAAGCAAGGAGGGACCAAAACCAAGGGTCAGAGCTTTCATAGTAGATGATTCAGCACAGTGTCAACATGTGACACAGAGAAAGGCTCCCAACACAAAAATCTTGGTCTTCCCTGGGATGATTGATTGAAGATGGATGTCAGATCCCACTGAATATCCTTTAGGCTCATTTGTATATTGGTCTATAGAGTAAACTGAATCTAATTCTCATTTTCTTTTTCCAGATTGGGAAACAATTTAGAACAAACAGTGAATCAATACCACTGGTCATCTTAATAATGTTGTGAGTCAAGGGACCTCTCAGACTCTTTTATGAGTGTAGTTAGAATCTGGACTGAGGAGGACATGTAGAAGGCATTCAGAGGTCAGTTGTTGACATTATTTTAGTGTTTCTTGTTTGTAAAAAATATGTTCAGTTGGAGGAATGATATTGCTAGGCTTCTGGAATTGGATTGTAGGTAGCCCTAGCATTTTTATCATCATTATCAGATGACATAAAATCTTGTCATAATTTTAAGATGGAAAATATAACCATGATCTAGAAATTAGATTTTCAAAGTTTATGCATTGGCTCATCCCCTAGTCTTCATTCTATCTTCATGAGAAGGAAAGCCTTCTGTGCTCCTGCCCCAGTGAGAACCAGTACAAACAGTGACTTTGAGTCTGAAAAAGGAGGTGAGTGCTCTTTTCATTCTCAGTATTTTCTAAACATGTTAACTGAGGATTCTAAAGTCACAAGATTTGGGAAAGAAGTGGGAAAAGTGAAATGGAATACATGGAAATATTTTTAACTAGTGCCTCAGTAGTTAGGTTGTTTCCTGCTGGCCAAGGTGAACTTTTAGGCTTTCTTGCCTTAGATGACTTTGGGATTTTTTTTGGAGGACACATAGTTGGGTTAATCACCCACCTACTTTAACTAAATCAATATATCTATCTTTTTGATTTCTTAGTTCTAACTTTTATGACACCTTTAATGTTCTGGTTACCATTCTCTGTAAACTCACTGTAATTATGTCTTATCTCTGGCTGGAGATTTTTAAATTTAAAGACACATTTAAATTTTGTGTTAAATCATCCAGGCAAGTGTTGTGGCACTTACCTATAGTCTAACATGTGGGATGAAAAGAAAGAAGGATTATAAATTTGAGAGTTGGGCTTCATAATGAGGCTGCTGTTTTCAAATCAAATCTAATAAATCAACATTCCTGCAGAGTCCTTAATCAGGCTGAGGTTAAATGTACCTGAAAAGGTTAAATGTATCTTATGCCTAAATATGTAAACATGACCTTACTTGAATAAGAGGTCATTGAGGATGTAATTAGGAATTTTTAGATGTCCTTATAAGAGCAATATGGATGGAAAAGAGACATAGAGGAGAAAGCCATGTGAAGACCAAGGTAGAGGTGGAACTAGACAACTCCAAGCCATGGAATTCCTGGAGTTATTGGAAGCTCAAAGAAATATGAAATGATTCTCTCAGCGTTCCTGGTGGGTACATGATCCTTTCTAACAACTTGATTTAGATTTCTGGCATCCAGAATTGAGAGAAAATAAGCTTGTATAGCTTTAACTTAATGGTATTTTGTCATGGCAGCCCTAGGAAAATAACAGCCAGTAACTTGGCTGAATAGTATTTGGTCTTAGGCAGGTGTCTCAGACAGAGGCTACTGGCTTTTTAGCCTACTTTTCAGGTATTCATCTAACACTGTTGTGTGCCTTCATAACTCTAGAGTGTGTATCTCAAATTCTCCAAGTATTTTCCCAAACTTTCACTAGTCTTAAAGTGAGGAAGAAGTAACTATCATATCAAATCTGTTTCTTTGAAGTGGAGTTTATGTTGTATGACATTGTGCCTGGAGAAAATTAATGTCTACTCAATTCAGACAGGAAATTGACAACAGATAAAAGTACAGATACCATCAAAGTCCAAGTTCGTGAACTAATGAGTTTCATTGAAGTTACTTCCAAGACTGTGGGTCAGAGTTACTTGAAAAAGCAGAAATGAATAAACAAAAACAGCCCTCTCACCAATGCCCATTCCATTCTGGTCAACAGCTCATGGAAGTTGAAAAACCTGTAGCACACTATACAACCGGTAGGCAACTCAGCAGGTTGGAGACTGTCCATTTCAGATTTGAGCCTCTTTCAGACAGATCAGCTGGTCCATACTTCTCGTAGGCAGCTCGGTTTGTCTGGAATGTATCTCAGCAGTCCTCGATGCTTATATATGGGTGTGAAAGGGAAGCATGATAGTTTGAATGGGAAATGTCCTCCATAGTCTCAGATATTTGAATATTTGATCAATAGTTGGTGGTGCTATTTGGGGAGTCTTGAAAGGCATAGTATCATTAGAGGAAGTATGTTACTGAAGGCAGCTTTTGAGATTTTAAATATTTAAAGATTTAAAGATTCATGCCATTTCTAGTTCACTGTCTCTGTTGCTTGCAGTTCAAGATGTGAGCCCTCAGGTTCCTGATCCTGCCACCATTTGTTCCACCACTGTGGATTCTAACCCTCTTGAAACATAAGTCCAAATAAACTCTTTCTTTTATAAGTTGCCTTGGTCATGATTTTATCATAGCAATAGAAAACTAACACAGAAAAGATCTAGTAAATCTGCTAAGTTTCAGAAACTTCCTGAAGCCATTGAGTTGTTTATTTTCTGAGTTTAATGAGCTTCCCTGCAGGATGAAACGTTTCATCTCCTTAGAAAACCTGTTGTTTTAACCCTTTTTAAAAAAATCACCCTGTGTCTTAAGGAGCTTTTGTATAAGATAGAAGGTTTTAATCTACACAACTAATTATCACATAGCTTTATCCAAAGAAATCTTGAAGCCTTCCCTGTTTTTTCTATCGCTATTATTTATGCACCCACTTCTTTCTTCTTTTTAAATGTTATCTAAGACATCAAACTTATGCCTAGTAAGCAATTTTGAAAATGGAATCTGACCACAATTGTCTCTTTCAACCCATATAATTGCAGCATAAAGAACTAGCCAACTTCTCAAAACTCCAGTGCCATGATAGATAATAAAAAGGACCACAACAGATAAAATTCCTGGATCTTATTGTAAATGGATCGTTTTCCTACTGTTTCATGCTTTTCCACACTTCTAGAAAACTTATTTTATTCATAAAATTTGCATTGAGTTTTCATTGCTGCTGTGGATATCACTCTGTATGCTGTGAATGTGTTGCTCTGATTTGGTTGATAAATACAATGCAGATTGGCCAGTAGCCAGTCAGGAAGTATAGTATAGGCAGGATAAACAGAGAGGACAATTCTGGGAACAGGAAGGCTGAGTCAGGAGTGGCCAGCCAGACACAGAGGAAGCAAGATGTAAAAGTACCAGTAAGCCACAAGCCAGTGGCTACTTATAGATTAATAGAAATGGGTTAATTTAAGATATAAGAATTAGATAGCAAGAAGCCTGCCATGGCCATACAGTTTATAATTAATATACATCTCTGTGTGTTTATTTGGGTCTGAGTGGCTGCGGGTCTGGGCGGGACTTGAGAAAACTCCAGCTACACATTGCCGCTCCTGACCTCTGGCAGAAGCTTCCCTGATTTTTTTATCCCCTAAACCTTGCCCTTCAGAGAGCCTCTTCCCAGCTAAATGACTCCTGACTGTTGCATAAGAAACATGTGTGCTCCTTTTCCAGGTTTTATCAGCATCCCAGTTTGCTTCAAGTTTGGGTAGGGCTAATGTGCAGTTTTCAGGAACTCAGTAGGCTCTTGCCAGCTCTTGGGGTACCTAGATGGAGAGTGTGAAAACTGTTACTCCCTGTTGGGCTTTTTCCTTCTTCTTGGCAAAGGAAGCAATAACTTCCTACTAGGAGTGGCATGGGAAAGCTATTTCATGAAAAGTAAGAGGGTCATGGTCACCCTGAGATAGAGAATATTGTTCAAGAGATGACCAGGTCCTACTTCAAGAAGTAGGTATGAGATCTGGCAAAATACTAAAACAGCTTCTCATTGCCATCTTGTTTGTTGTGTCTGAATTCTTTCTATTTTCTAATTTTTACTTATTTTGTATTTCTTTCTTTACATGTATGCAAACTCATCATGTTATTAATAAATGCATGCTAGTGTACTATGAGTGTTCCTAGGCAGGCCTATGATCTTAGAAATTACCACCTCCTATGTCTTTTAGACATTGCCTGTCAAAAGCCTACAGGGTGATAACACCTTGTCCAGAGAAATTCCTGGACGGTGTTAGTTACGAATCCTCAAGCTTCCTATAACTTCTCTTCAATATGGTCCAAGTAGTAGGCCACTGTCAGAGGGAGAGAAAGGGGGGGGGGGGAGGGAAGGAGGGAGGGAGGGAGAGAGAGAGAGACTACATGGAGACAGTTCAGTAAAGTAAGAGAATTGGAGTTGTTGAGGTTGTAGAGTTGAGCTTGTTACTACTAAAACCTGATCTGACCGAAGTTCTGTGTTTGGATCGATGTTCTTAAAAGGTTTCTCACCGGGGCAGAATAATAGTGTTTTATTTGGTATATGAGAAGATATAAGGTAAACAGGCTAAGGATGGAAATGGCAATTTCCCTTCACAATAATCAATGGCTGATCCCAAACCCAAGTGCTGAAGTCTTCTGGAATCATAGTTATACTATGGGCTAGAGGTTTCAGCTTGTGAAGAATTAATTACTGTTAGTGACATTGTTGTGGTCAATTATGCAGAATCAGTCTTGGGTTCAACTAGGCTTTGAGATCAATCCCTTTCAATAGTTTGACCCCTCCTCTACCCCCAGCCTATGAGGTTCTACTTCCTCTGTGAAGAGGAGCAGGAATTACTATCTGGTAGAACTGGGGTGATGATTAGATAATGTGATGGCACAAGTAATATATATGTTTTAGCACACAGAAACAACTCAATCCACTGTGACTTTGCAATTATAATTTCATAATAGCTGTTGGCATGCATAGCTTTGGTTCACACATGTCTTGTCTGTTATTTCCAGGAAGATCACATACTTTTCTCTCACAATTGGGTAGATTGCTAATACCATCTTTCTTCTTAGCTCTCTACCTTTTTGGAAGCCGTTTTCATTTCCTGCAAAGACTTATCATTTCTCTCCCAACTCTCATGCAATGAGGTTCTGAAACACAGATATGGACTGAGAAGAGAATCTTAGCCATCTGTCTTGTTTAGAAAAGAGGAGAAAAAGTGTCTCATCAGGATTTCAGTGAAGAACCAAGAGGTAATATGAAACTTTGACAAACACAGAGGAGTGTCAGTGCAGAGGCTGTAAAAACAAGTACAATGTAGCCTCTTTCTATATAACTAAATAGAAAGCTGTTTTCTGAGAGATCAGCCACATATCCACATACCAGCTGTCTAGTAGCTCTAGAATCATGTAGCAGAGAATGTATTGAGACAGTTCTGTGAGACTACTTCTGACCCACCTAGACTGGGCTTTGGAATACAGATGTTCCTTGACTTACAATTGGGTAATATACTGATCAATCATCACAAATACAAAGTTATCATGAATCTAATGCATCCAATACACATTGCCCTATGGAACAGCATATCTTAGCTACACAGTACTCTGTAGACAATAGTTCATTTGTCATTTTTGTGGATTATGTCCATCTTGCTGTTGCTTTCCATAACTACAGAGAAATCCACTGAATGTCACTGGCTTGGGAAAAATTCAGAAGCCAGTGACACAGAGACAGAGATTTGTCCTGATGGGGGAAAGAAAACCAGTTCAAAAATGTCCTAGATCTCAGGACTTCATAGGAGCCACTCAGCCAGGTTCAGTATAGGTCACTCATCTGCTCATTCTATGAAAATCTGTGATTCCAGCCTATTTATTCATCATCTTCAGGAAATCCTGGACTCACCAGTCATAAAATAGTATGTAGCTGGAGAGTTTCTCTCCAGCTCCCGCCAAGCCTGGGCAGTCCTGCAGCCCACTTGTAAAATAAACACATAGACTCTTATATTATTTAAATTGTTTGGCCTAATGGCTCAGGCTTCTAGCTATCTAGTTCTTACATCTTAAATTAACCCATTTCTATAAATCTATACCTTGCCACATGGCTCGTGGCTTACCAGTATCTTACATGTTGGTACTCATGGCAGTGGCTGGCAGCGTCTCTCCTGACTCAGCCTTCCTGTTTCCAGAATTCTCTTCTCTCCTTGTCCTGACTATACTTCCTGCCTGGCTACTGGCAAATGAGTGTTTTATTTATTAACCAATCAGAGCAACATTTTTAACATACAGAACATCCCACAGCAATAGTGTCTCAAGTGAGGTGTCTGCCTTCCACAGAACTGTGAACAAGTGATTCTTTATACATTCTGATCCTTGCACTTTGGTCTCCAGTAACCCCCTCTAAATTGCATTATTCATTTATGGCCCCTACCCAGCCCTTAGAAACTTCTCATCAGTTTGACAAACTTGACCTAGTTAATAACACAGTATACCTTCAGTTTTGCTACCTACAAGAGAGGGTCTTAAACATTTTACTCATCAAGGCTGTCTCAGATGTTCATTTGAACCAGTCTTCAACTGGATAAAATGTTGTGGAGGTGTGGGAGAT
>CABHPP010139053.1:0-27060 GCA_902168425.1 Peromyscus attwateri | reverse complement strand
GCTTCCTCCAACCATGGTCTCAACATCTCTCGCTCACACAGTTCCTCCTCTCCCTCGCCGATTGGACTCCCAGAGCTCCATCTGGGGCTCTCTGCATCTGCTTCCATCAGATACTGGATGGAGAGTTCTATCATGACAGCCAGGGTGTTCGGCCATCCGATCACCAGAGCAGGTCAGTTCAGGCACTCTCTCGACCATTGCCAGTAGTCTACAGTGGAGGTATCCTTGTGGATTTCTGGGGACCTCTCTAGCACTTTGCTTCTTCCTATTCCCCTGGGGTCTTCATTCATCATGGTATCTCCCTCTCCATTCTCCCACTCTGTTCCTGATCCAGCTGGGACCTCCCTCTCCCCTAAGCTCTCTTTCCCCCCTGACCTTTGCTCTCCATCACCCCCCGCCCCCAGTTTGCTCATGTAGATCTCATTCATTTCTCTGTCATTGGGCGATCCCTGTGTCTTTCTTAGTATACTTTATGGGTACATGGTTAGATTTTATTTTTATTAAAAAAGACTTATTTGTAGTTTATATGTGAGTGTCTGCATGTATGTATATTCACCACATGTGTGCCTATTGTTTGAAGAGGTTAGAAAAGGGTTTAGATTTCCTAGAACTTGAGTTAAAATGGTTTTGTGATGCTATGTGGGTGTGGAGTACTGAACTCAGGTCCTCTGCAATGTCAGGAAGTGCTCTTAACTGCTGAGCCATCTTTCCAGCTTCTAGCTTTAAAATTTAATTGAAATATCCATGTTATTAGTGCTAATTACAGTCATCATGTTGCACAGCATATTTCTAAAACTCTTTGACTTTCCTCTCTGCTCATCCCGGGAACCACTTGTACAAAATGATTGTATGAAACAAATCATTATGGTCTGCCTTCAGTATGGGGTGCATTTTGAGTTTGTGAATGAACTATATAGATAATGTAGGAGGTCTTCCCCCAGCTAGCAGCTGACACCTGTTTGCCTGGGCACTGTTTAATTTATCTTCAGGTTGAAAAGTTACAATCTGCTCCTTAATGAATCCCACACATCCTAAAAGGGAAGGGGACCTTAAGCTCCAGGAGGATTGGGGATTTGGGATGGAGACTATGCTAGATGAGTGGGAAGAATCTGCCTCTCTGAAGAATTCAGACAATGTGGGTATCCCTTTTCCTATTGGCCAGCTGCCCATGAGGGCAAAGGGAACAGAAGCAGGGTTTGGACATCCATGAGCATGACAGAAAGAACTTTCGGAGTCAGCTTCAGAGAGGCAGCTCATTTTATTGTTCCAGGGATAAGGTATATAAGGGTTCTTAGGGTTATATGCAGGAAGGGCTGATTGGTTGTAACACAGCACCTAATTATCATTTGGGCGGGAGGAAAGAGCAGGATGTATGTGCTGAGTCATATAGTGCTTTCAGGGAACTCTGTGCAGAGACATCCTCCAAATAAGGTCAGGCATCTGAGTTTAGAGACACTCTCCAGATATGGTTAGGCAGAGAAGGGGAGTGTGGCAAAAAAGGAAGTCCTCCATTTTGTGCCAAGCTCAGAGAGCTATCCAGACATGGTGAACTGCAATCTTAAATGCAGGATTCTCCAACAAGACAATCAGGAATTTAGGGGGCAGGAGCGTGTTATCAGGAATATAGTGCTATATTGTTTTGTGACAAATTGAGATGCCAGCTGTTTTCACTTGAGTCTAGGCTGATACTTAGCTTCTTCAGAACTGAACATATAGCTGTCTTATTTTTGCTACTGACTTTCCAGTACTTGTATTATGAAATAACCATTCTCTGCTTCTCTAGCTCAACTTTTGGTAGCTTTTATATATAAGTGAGATCATAACTGTCTTTTTGTGCCTGTTTTATTTCACTTAGTATAATGTCCTTCTGCTTCACCCACATTGTCTCAAATGATGAGATTTCCTTTATTTTCTTTTTCTTTTTTTCTTTTTTTTAAGGCTCAGAAGTATTCTGTTGTGCTGGGAAATGGTGGCACATGCCTTCAATCCCTGCACTCTGGAGGCAGAAGCAGGTGGATATCTGAGTGCATGCGAGGCCAGCCTGGTTTATAGAGTGAGTCCAGGATAGCCAGGGCTACACAGAGAAACCCTGTCTTGAAAATCAAAATCAAAAATAAACAAAGTATCCTGTTGTATTTATAGACTATGTTTTCTTTATTCCTTCATCAGAGAATGGATGCTTACGTTGCTTCCATATCTTGCCTCTAACAAATAATTTTGTATCAAATATGGAGTAAGTAGATTTTTAAAAATCAACCAAATAAATACTTTTAAAAAGAAAAACCTTAAAGGATGATTTAATGATTTATTATCTTTTTAAGCTTAATGTCAATTAAAACGTAAGTTGAGTGGTTCATGTACGAGCACTCTGGATATAAAAGCGAGTAGTAAATGTCTTAGAAGGAATGCTTGGCTTCATTTTCTTTTTTTGGTCTTGGAAATTCTGTACTGAGTTTTGCACCCATGGGGAGTGTTGACCAGACTGGGATTCAGACCATGGCTTTGCTTTATTGCATACTTGGCAATTCAACCTTTCTGACCCTCAATTTCCTAACCTGTAAAATTGGAGCAACATTATGTATGCAGCCAGTCATTGCCAGTATAATGGATGATTGAATGCAAAATGCTTATTGCTACTTATAGTCAGTGTTAGATATGTGGTAACTATTACTGTAGCTCTTAACAGCCTTTGAAAATGCATTTGGAAAACCATATAGGTCTTTGAAATGATATTTGATCTTTAAATTTCATTAAACTTACCATGATTAGAGGGATACCCCTTCTGCCTTTCTCTTGGTGTTCCTATTGCCTCATACTGCAGTTACAGACCAATTAATTTGTGGAAAAATGTAAAATATACAATCATAAATGAAGTTTTAAGAAGCCCACATATCAGGACACAAGTATTCAAATGAGTCCTTGAAGATGCCCCATGGGGAAACTCTAGATTATACCAACATCAAGGCCACTGTGGACGATCATTTCTGAACTTCCTTTGAACACTGCTTTCAAAGTCAATATGAAAGCCACCCACAAAAGCTGATAACAGTACATTAGTCCCTCATTGTATTGAAATAAAAAGTGACACCTAGCTTATGTTCTTCATTAAAATACCATGAGTTACCCTGAGATCTTGCCCTTTCTTTTTTTCCTTTCTTCTGCCCCTCCATCATTCTATCCCTCTTTTCTTTCCTCCCTTTATCCCCCCAAAGCTGGTAGTTTGATTCAAGTATTTATTAAGCCTCTATGGTATGCCTTGTCAAGATAAAGAGACCCTTATTCACCTTTTGGCAAGCCATCTCATGATGCCTCATTGGTGTATTCCATATGTCCATCTCTCATAGAGAAAACACAGGCTCCTAACACCAGATCATCTTCTCAGCTTGAGCTCTGTGCTCTCAAGGGTAGCTTGACAGGATGGACACTTTCTCCTAGGGCACTGAACATTGGAAGGGAAGTTGGTTCTGGTCACAGACTAGACTTCCTGCATTTATTTCTTGTCACTGGGACAGTTACTGCCTGTTGTCCAAACCCGTCTGTGCCTCAGTTCTCTGTGAACACTCCCATGCTCGTCTAAGCACTTTATTTTTTGCTGTGGCTGGCAAGTGAGAGTTGATTTCTGCTGCTGGCATCTATAATAATACATCTTCTATCATTTCAACTTTGATGTGATGACAGGTTTGTGTTAATGGAAGTGTTTGTATAATTATTTCAATGCTTTATTGGATTCTTGTCTTCACTGTTCATGTAATATATGCTGGGAAATAGGAAAAGGGAAATGCTGATATAAATAATAAGAAATGAACATCTTAGATGAATATAATTGAGATAAAAATGGAAATTTGGCATCCCAGTAATGGAGAATAATTAGATTCAATGGAATTGAACCTACTGGCTGAATAATTATGAGAAAAGAGAAAATCAAAGAATTTATTAAACATTTAAAATATAGAAAATAAAGCTTATGTTGCTTAGGAGAAAGGGAATATGATAGATTTTATAAAAACAAAAAATAAAATTAACCTTTTAGGAACTTGATAAAATACACATAATTTTTTTCCTCCTTTCTTTCTCTCTTTCTTTCGTCCTTCCTTCCTTCCTTCCTTCCTTCCTTCCTTCCTTCCCTCCTTCCCTTCTTTCCTTCCTTTCTCTTTTTCTTTCTTTCTTTCTAAATGTGTGTATAGGCATGCACATGTGCGTATGGGTGCCCCTGGAGGCCAGAAGAGGGTGTCAGCTCCCTGCTGGGGTTTCAGTTACAGACAGTTGTGAGACACTCAATATAGGCGTTTGGAGCTCAACTCTGGTCCTCTGTGAGAGAAATTAGCACTCTTATCCACTGAGCCATCTTGCTAACTCCTCAAGTCAGTTTTTATTTGATTGGCATATTAATGTTTTAGTACTGATTATGTACTGTAATAGACAAGAAGTACATATATGTATTTAAATATAGAAAACACTGTAAATAAACAGACATACATTTATGAAATGAAATAGTATATAATCATCAAAAACTATTTCTCGCACATATTTACAGATTTGGAAAAATTCCCACAAAAGAAAATTACCCAGGCAAGAGAACAGTGAAGTAGATGAATTAGTAGTTAAACAGTCAAAATGATAGAGGCAGAGGGTGGAGGGATGGTTGTCAGGGGCTGTGGGTGGGCCGGGTCGCAGAGTTCATATTCAATGGCTATTAAGTTGCACTTGTGCAAAATGAGTAAGTTCTATAGATCAGCAGCAGCATGCCAGCATGCCTATAGTTAGCAATGCTGTGGTACAGAAAAGTTGAAGACAGTAGCTTTTGTCTTGAATGCTATTAGCACAAACTCAGGAAATCAAAAATGTGAACCCAAATTGATGCTAGCAATTTTGTTTATAGATACATACAGAAAATCCTGGAAAGAAATACACTAAAAGTTTCATTGTGGATGAATTTATGGGTATCTGTTTTGAGGCATTCCAGTATTTTTCCAATTTAACATAGGAATGAATCTGTGAAATCTAAGAGAATGTTTTTACCTGGATAAAATAACAATAAACATTTTTTTTTAATTTGCCTGTTTGGAAATATACTAATAGAATGTTTGAAGATTCAGTCAAATGTGCTGGACAAGAATCAAGAAATAAGATTGTTCATTGTTAGATAGCATATTAAGTTTTATGAAGCCCACGTTGTATATTTTAGAGTTAAGTAATCAGTTTTTTTTTTTTTTTTTTTTCTGTGATCTGGTCTCAAGTGTTAAACATTCAGAAGGGCACGGGGATTCTCCCAGTGAATTAAGCTATTCTGAAAATGTTGGGCAGAACTTTAGCTGCTTTTTCTGATGGACAGGGTCTCCTACTAGCCCTGGAACTAGGGGGTCAACCAGCAATCCCCAGTGGTTCCCCATCTCTGTCCCCACAGTACTGGGTTACATAGGCACTGCATGCTGTAATGCCAGCTGATTCCACCCCCAGCTAGTCAATCAACTAACTTTAATTCCACTTATGGCACCAACAAACAGCTTATAATCCCCTAAGCCATGAAAATAAACTCTTAAAGGGATAACACAGTGATTATGTTAACATTGTTCCCAAACTTGAAGGTATGAGCCAGTGATACACACAATATTTTAAAAATTTTTACTACTGATTAAAGCAGTTTTACATAATTTCCCAAATTCTTCTTAATATTGTCAGCTACTGTTGCTACTGTGAGTTCTACCCAGATGTGGCAATGAGCAAGAAAAAAAATGAGAGCAGTTTGTTACAGGAACCTCTTAGTTTTGTACTCCGGTTGTGCCTGCTGCTGTCTTGACTGTAGCTCACTGGTATATACTGGCAAAGTGGCTTCCCACTGTAGGCCCAGACTAGCCTGTCACTCAGCCCATTAGACTGACTCATCAGTGTTGTGAAGGTAAAACCACAACAATAAAAGTTGCAACATACTTTAATGACACTCTCCAAATCCTTCCCTGAATAGCGTGCCATGTGTCGCAGAGTGCCCAAATTCCAAAATAACTCACCATCAAACCACAGTGCCTTCTAGGAATGATTCATACAGGTAAATAAATGTTGAAACTTTAGGTAGTATATATGGCTTGTCTGCTTTTCAGAGATAGGGTTGATCAGGGAGTAGCCATTTAACATCTTCATTTTTTATCAGACCAATCTTTTGAATGTAAATTTCTCAACACTGTTTTAGGACAGGCTTATGTGTAAAAGATGGAATTTCAGAATTTATTCCTTTTAAAGACTAGAACTTCAATTTTTAAGTGAGTCACTTAAAAAATCTTGTCCTTTCAGGTTCTGGGTTTGAGACACATTGATCAATGGAATTGAATTGAAGACCCAGACATAAATACACATACATAGAGACACCTGATTTTTGATAAAGGAGACAAAAATACACACTGGAAAAATGACAACATCTTTAACAAATGGTGCTGGTCAAACTGGGTGGGAGCATGTAGAAGAATGCAAATACTTAGTATCCTGCACAAAACTCAACTCCAAATGGATCAAAGACTTCGACATGAGCCAGATACACAGAACCAATAGAAGAGAAAGTGTGGAAGAGCCTTGAACTCATTGGCACAGGAAAAGACTTTCTGAACAGAGCACTCTTAGCACAGGTACTAAGGTCAACAATGAATAAGTGGGACTTCACGAAACTGAGAAGCTTCTGCATGGCAAAGAACACTGTCATTTGGACAAAGTGGCAGGCTATAGAATGGTGAAAGAGATTTATTAAGTACACATCCTAGAGAGGGATAATATTCAAAATATATAAAGAACTAAAAAAAAAACCCCAGGATATCAAGAAAAAATAACCCAATTAAAAAATGGGGTACATATCTAAGCAGAAAATTCTTAATAGAGGAAACTCAGAAAGCCAAGAAACACTTAAAGAAAGGTTCAACATCCTCAGTCATCAGGAAAATGAAAATCAAAACTACTTGAAGATTTTATCTAACACTGGTCAGAATAGAAAAGATCAATAAAATAAGTAACAGCTAATTCTGGAGAGGATGTGGAGTAAGGAGGTAAGGGGAATATCTATCTATTATTTACAGTACAGCAAACTTGTGGAGCCATGATGGAAATCAGTGTGGCAGTTCCTAAGGAAGATGGGAATTGGTCTACCTCAAGATCTTGCAATACCACTTTTGGCCTTATACCTAAAGCATGCTTTATTCTAATACAGAGACACTTGCTCAGTCATGTTCATTGCTGCTCTATTCATAATAGCCACAAATTGGAAGCAACCTAGTTGTCCCTCAACAGAAGAATGGATAAAGAAAACGTGGTACATTCACACAATAGAGTATTAGCTATTAAAAGGCATGAAATAATGAAACTCACAGGTAAATGTATGGGACTAGAAAAAAATCATCCTGAGGTAACCCAGACCCAGAAAGATAAATGTGGTTTGAATTCACTTATATGGGGTTTTTAGTTGTTAAGTCAATGATAATCAAGATACAATGTGTAGTGTCACAGGGATTTGTTTTAGAGCAGGGGATTAGGGGAGAGAGATATATCTCCCTAGGAAAGGAAATAGAATAGCTAGTGATGGATGAATGAAGTGGGCAGGACTGGAACGGGCGGACCAAATGAGAATGGTGAGGGAAGAGGCAACAAGGGAGGGCCTGTGGGAGAGACAGCTAAAATGAAGGGCCATTTGAGGAGGAGTATGGAAACCTAATACAGTAGGAGCTTCCTACAATATGTGTGAAGGTAATCTAAGTGAAGTCACCAAATAATGGAGGAGACAGAGTGGCAACTGGACATCTCTTGTCACCAAATGAAGCTTCTAATGCCAGGACTAGGTTACATCTAATTGAGCTGTTGGCCAAAGGGATGCTGTGGGCACCCTCAAACAACCCAGCGTGTTGACAAGACTATAGGTTGCTCTCTACAAATGGATGGCAAAATCCCTTTGCTGAAGACAACACCTATACAACTCATTGAACATGGAGAAGTAGAGCTAATGCCCACATAGAATCTTCATACCTATGTTCTAGCATCTTTGGTACAGAAAAGCACTTTGCAGGCTAACAAAGTAGAAACGCAAACACTAACCTAGCCACAAATCCTGTGACCTACGATGGTGTTCTGCCTGAAAGATACGCTACAACAATGGTGCCACAAGCTTGTGGGAGTCAGCAAGTGATATCTGATTTGACTTAAACCCTACTCCATGTGATAGAGACCATACTTGACACTTCTTGGGTGATCAAGAACCTGAGACAAGATAGCCCAGGGACCTAGGGTAAAACAAAACTGTTCTTTGAAAAAAAAATGTAGCTTAGGCTGAGCTCAAGGAGTCCTGCTGAAGAGAGGGAGGAAGGATTGTAGGAGCCAGAGGGGTCAAGGATATCACAAGAAAAACTACAGAATCAACTAACCTGGGCTCATCCAGGCTCACAGAGACTAAACTGATAACCAGGGAGCCTGCATGGGACTGACTTAGGCCCTCTGCATATGTGTTACAGTTGTGTAACTTGGTCTTCTTGTGGTACTCCTAACAGTGGGAGCAGGGATTGTTTCTGACTCTTTTGCTGGCTTTGGGACCCTGACTTTTCATACTGCGTTGTCTTGCCCAGCCTTAATACAAGGTGAGGTGCTTAGTCTTAATGCAACTTGATGTGCCATGTTTTGTTGACATCAAAGGGAGACCTACCCTTTCTTAACAGAAACTGAGGAGTAGATTGGGAGGGGGCACAGAAGGGAGGTCAGGGAGAGAACCTGGAAGGAGAGAAGGAAGGGGAAACTGCTGTTAGGATGTAAAATAAATAAGTGTAAAGAAAAATGTAGCAATGAAATGTCTCCTAATGACATTCTGCTATACTCATAGACCAGTGCCTTTGCTCAGCCATCATCAGAAAAGCTTCCTCCTGCAGCAGATGGGAACAAATGCAGACTCACAGTCAGACATTACTCAGAGAGTGAGAGACCTTGGAACATTTAGCCGTAAACAGGACATCTCCATCAGCCTCCCCGCAGGACTCAGGGAACCCTGCAAAAGAGGAGGCAGAAGGAGTGTGGGAACCAAAGGGGAGGAGGACATCAAGAAAACAAGACTCTTTAAATCAAAATGACCAAAGCTCATGTGAACTCACAGAAACTGAGACAGCATGCACAAGGCTTGCACAGGTCTGCACCAGGTCCTCTGCATATTTACCATGGCTTCCAGGCTAGTGTTTTTTTTTTTTTTTTGTGTAATTCCTGACTGTGCAAACAAGTGGACCTCAGTTTCTTTCTTTCTCTTTTGCTCTTCCCTTCTGTTGTTTTTTTTTAATTCCAATGTGCTAGTTTTTGTTTTATCTTATTGTATTCTATTTACTGTATTTATTTTATTATTGTCCCTTTAGAAGCCTGTCTGTTTTCTAGTGAAAGGCAGAAAGGGAGTGGATCTAGGTGGGAGAGGAGGTAGGGAGGACCTGGGAGGAATAGAGGGAAGGAAATTGTAATATTATATGGGGAAAATCTTTTTTTCTTTAATTTTCTTTATGCATTTAGTTACTTATTTTAATTAATTAATTTATTTTACATCCCAGCCAAAGTTTCCCCTCCCTCCTCTCTTTCCAGTCCCTTCCCCGACATCCCCTCTGTTCCTCTCCCTCCCCAATACACTCCTCCCCTGTTTCTGTTCAGAAAGGGGCAGGTCTCCCATGAGTATCAACAAAACGTGGCATATCAAGTTGCAGTAAGACTAAGCACCTCCCGATGTAGTAAGGCTGGGCAAAGCAACCCAGCATGAGAAGCAGAGTCCCAAAAGCCTGTAAAAGAGTCAGAGACAGCTCCTGTTCCCACTGTTAGGAGTCCCATAAGGGGACCAAACTACGCAACTGTCACATATATGCAGTGCCTAGGTCAGTCCTAGCAGGCTCCCTGCTTGTCGGTTCAGTCTCTGGGAGCCCCTATGAGCCCAGGTTGGTTGATTCTGTGAGTTTTCTTGTGGTGTCCTTGACCTCTGTGGCTCCTACAATCCCTTCTCTCCCTCTTCTTCAGGATTTCCTGAGTTCCACCTAATGTTTGGCTGAGGGTCTCTGCATCTGTTTCCATCAGCTGCTGGGTGAAGCCTCTCTGATGACAACTGGGCTAGGCACCAACCCCAGCACATCTCATAGTTAGGACAGACTATAGGTTGAAGGTTTCATGGTTGGGTTGGTGTCCCAGTCCCTCCACTGGAAATCTTGCCTGGTCACAGGAGATGGCCAGTTCAGGATATGTACGTCCTGTTGCTAGGAGTCTTAGCTGGGGCCATGCTTATAGATTCCTGGGAGATTCGCTTGCACCAGGTTTTTCTCCTGACCCTGAAATGCCCCCATTCTCTTTCAAGTAGTTTCTTTCAGTACTTCCCCCAACCTGATCGCTCATGTTCCCATCCCCACCTGCCTTCAGTTCACTCACAAAATCTCTTCTATTTCCCCTTCCCAGGGAGATCCAGGTGTCCCCTCATGAACCCTCCTTGTTACCTAGTCTCTCTGGGTCTGTGGATTGTAGATTAGTTGTCTTTATTTTAAAGCTAATATCTACTTAAGAGTGAGTACATATCATGTTTGTCTTTCTCGGTCTGGGTTACCTCATTCAGAATAATACATTTACACAATAGAGTATTACTCAGCTGTTACAAATAAGAACACCAGGAAATTTGAAAGCAAATGGATGAAACTAGAAAAATTTGTTTTCGATAAATGAAAAAAAAAAAAAAAGCTTTTGGGTTGGTTTTAAAAAGTGTACTATTCCTAGGGCTGTACCCAGTGGTAGAGTGCCTTATGTTGTCATGTCCTAGGTTCGACCCCCAGGACACCCGAAATACAAGTAATGCTCTGTCTAGAAATCTTCAGCAATTTGTAAGGGCCTTTGATCATTTTTTTCCTTCTAACTTTAGAAATTTTTGAACTAGGTAAGATTGTGTATTTTTTTAATTATACATATACATATAAATATATTCTTTCAATTTCTCAACACTTAAGAATTTAAAAAATATATTTAATTATATTCTAGATATCTCACATAGTCTCCAACATTACTCAACTAAAATAAACTTTAACCTAAGAAAGTTCTTTTCTTTCTTCTTTTCATACATGTAGGTACCATGGTGTGGTGGTGGGTGGTGGTGGTGTATGTGTTTGTGTACATATGTATGTGCATGCATGTGTGTTGGAGCATGTAGACATCCAAGTTTGATGTCAATAATCTTCTCCATATCACTCTCCATCTTTTTTTGTTTTTTGAGGCAGGTTCAATCAAACCCAGAGCTTATCAGTAAAGCTAATTTTGTTGGCCAGCTTGCTCAGGGGATTCCTTGTCTCTCCCTTCCAAGACTGGAATTACAGGCCAACTAATATGCCCTCTGTCTTAGTTTCGTTTTTTTTTTTTTTTTGTGCCAACGTTTTCTGGCCTCTGTGTCTATCTAGTGGGTGTTCTGTTATCTGACCTCAGATAAGTTTATTAGGGTGCACAATATATTGGGGGACACAATATCACCACAGTATTTCTTGTCTTTCCAATATCTTTCTAACATTTTATCATGTGGACTACATGAAAGGAGCATATAAATCTTCTTTTATGTGCACATGTGTAAAGGGGATGTTTTGTATGTCTGTACCTATTGTGAGGGGAGTCCAGGAATCAACCCATGGTGACATTCTCTAGAAACTGTGAACCTTGGTTTTTGACATAGGGCCTCTCACAGGCCTGGGGCTAGCCAAGTAGGCTAGGCTGGCCAATCAGCAAGCTCCATGAATCGGTCTGTTGCAGCCTTTTCAATATTGGCATTACAAGTGTGTATGCCATGCCAGAGTTCTTTTACATGAGTTCTCAGGGATCAAACTTAGGTCCTCATGTCAGCAAGACAAGTACTTTCTGAATGAACTCTTTCCCCAGCCTATGTACATAATCTTAAAAGACATCATTCACTGGATATCTGCTATGCACAATATCGTAATAATTTGATTTTGTTGCTAACCTTTATAATCATACTGCAGAAATAAAATTATTGAATTAAATACATAGAAAGGACATAGGACCAAGCTGACAAACAATATAAGTAGTAAATATCAGAACCAATATTTGATGTGTGTCTGAGTTGGACAATGTTTGGTCAATCCTGGATATACCATAAAGAACAATAGAGAGCCAGCTTTGAATATAAACAGCATAACTGGTTTGGTTTAGTTTAAGTTTTGGGAAGCCTCAGGCATGAGAACCTGGAGAACTCACTTTACTTTCTGACTCTAATGTTAAATTCAGCTGTTCGCCAGTATTCCATGCAAAAACTTGAAGTTGGGTTGGAGAAAAGTTTTATCTTTCACACAGGAGTTTTGAAAAAAATAAATCCTTGAGAAGAATGAGTATAAGTATTTAATTGTGGAATTTGATCTACAAGAGGCAGATAAATGGACCATTATGAAAGAAATTGATCTCCACGGTCCTTAGACCATGGGGAAGAATGAAATAACAGGGGAACTGGGGAAATGCCCTCAGTAGTGCTACTGTTTCCCATGGACACATAGTGATGGAGACGAGAGCCCTCCATCTACTCTAAGATCACCCTTTTGCCATTTATTCCCATTTTTATGAAAGAAATAAAGTATGATTTCAATGAATCTAGTTCAGAGAACAGAGGGGGAAAAAAAAACCGAAAAAGGCTATCAAGACACATGGAAATACCTGGAAGCTCTGAGGACCAGAGGAACTTAGTTAAAAATCATTGAATTTTTATGAGGCAATATGAATGCAAAGTGTGTTTTGTAGCTAGATACTCTTATGTCATGAATGCATCTTTGAATAAGGTTTCTGAATCGCTTACGTTTATACTGTAAGTGAGACAATTTAGGTAATTATCATAATCGTGGCCACATTCTGGATTGCTTTTCAATTTCCACTTCCAATTGCCTGCTCTTACCATGAGACACGAGAGATGCAAAAGTGGGAGATATGATTTTTTTTTAGTTAGCCGCCCCTATTAATGAGATTAATCTACATTAGTCAGAAATTAAATATTAAATTAATCTATATCAGTTAAAATTGCATACTTCCTTTGAAGCCCCCTAGTGTGCTGTTTCCAAAGCAGTGTTGTGATTTATGTAAATCACATACTCTCAGAGTTTGTAGGACTTAATTTAATACTCCATACTCAGAAAAAGTTTCCAAAAATTATCGCAGAAAGGCAAAAACCTAGGATTTTAGAAAGTCTGAGAAGGGAATGTTTCTTGGGCATATATATATAAAATTGTCATTCACAGACCATAAAAATTTCCTTATTTCTAAAGTTTTGTCTTTGGTCACTGACTGCCATTATCTACTGGTACATAAGGTGTCATCCAAGCTGGGGACACCAGCTCCTTTCAGGCTTTGTAGTGTGCTCACAGGTGACTGAGAGGCAGTATAGCTTCTTGAGACTCATAGCTAGACTGTAGGTGTTCAGGATCTTGATCTGGAGTCTGGAAACTTATTAGTGAAAATAACTGGACCCTCTTCATCTTGAGCTTTAGATTTGTAAAACAGAAAAAATAGGCTAATAGGACATAGCTCCTTAAACTGTTTGAGTACTACATTGAGCTTTAATTATAAAAAAAATATAGGACATGGCTTAGTATAGTCTAGGTTCTCCACAGAAGTTGTCAGTATTGCCCTCTATATTTTCAGTCTAAGGAATTCTTTTATGGAAATGTGGGGGATGAGTGGCCCATTTGCTTTGCAACTTTGGGCTACACTTCCACAGATACTGATTTCAATTTTGCTCTTTCAGTTAATCTGACTATGGATCATGTCATATGAACTGAGCTATAATGACAAATATCTAAAGATGTCCCTTGTCATATACTCATTAATCCAAAATACCTTTGAAAGGGCTGACTATCCTGGTTATTTTGAATATATCTATCTAGTAACAAGAACCTAGAGACTCCATTGAATCATTGCCTGGCTGTGTGCAAGAGATTTTTCTTTCTACTATATGTAAATCATTGCCTGAAAAAAACAAAACATCCAAATGGAATGTGTAGGGTTTTTTTTTTTCATACTCTGCTATTCATTATTAAAATGGCTGGATCCCAACTTCTTCTTCAAGCTTTGTTCCCTTTATGCATCTCATATTGTGCTGGTTACTTCCTCTCTTAGTGGACTTTTCTTGGACTGAACATAGATTCAGTTCTCCTCATGTCTGAAATTCAGACATGAAGAGAACCGTGAGCTTCATGGGCTTTCTTGTTCTAACAGTCTATTGTTTATTTCATTTGTTTATTTGTCTTTGTGCTTGAAAATATTTCCTCTTACGAACTCTCTACAGCCCTCTATGAAATGGTTGGCCTGCAAGTGTAGCAACTTCCCAGTTTGGGCCAATGGTCCTGGGACGTTGTGCTGCTGTTGAAAAATCACCTTTCTTGTTTTACATGATATGTCTATTAATGCAATCCGATATAGCATTTGCCTTTTGGTGACAGTGTTACACTGCTGAATCATATTCAATTTTTCATCCATTATTTCTTCCCTGGTGAATCACAGAACATTTGTCTTTATTAGCTCTCACAGTATTGATTTCTGCCCTTTCCTTCTTCTATTGATATCAAACCACATTTTAATCATATCTTCCAGACTTGATTCTAATGTCTTAACATAAAAAAATCCAAGTGGGAATTTGAAAAACTGAATTTAAGAAAGCTTTGTTGGGTTCTATCACACTGTGAGGGTACTGGGTACTAAGGATCTTTAACTTATACTGTGAGGGTACTGGGTACTATGGATCTTTAACTTACACTGTGAGGGTACTGGGTATTAAGAATCTCTAATGGCAGTAGGGAGGGCTCAATAAATGATTGACATTAATTTTCTTTTGCCCTGAAAATGGTTTCATAAATTTGAATTACCAATAGCAATTGGTTGAGACTAATTTGCCATGAAAATTATGTGAGGATTTCATGCTTATGAGGTCTACAGACCAGGCTGCCTTGTATTTATCATGGACCATCATTTAAAAATGTCTGCTATGAAGAGAGCTCCATCCTGAGTAATCTTGAATATGATGATTTTCTTCTTATGATAATTTAAAAACATAACCTCAGGGCAATATGAATATTTGTTTTCAGTCAGTTAAATGTTAAGACTATTCAACAGCTGCAGAATAGAGTATTTTCAAAATATAAAGAAGATAAACTTATATTACAGGATTGAAACAATTTCCCTTTACTTTATGTGTTTAAAATAATTTCTTAACTAGTTTTAAAGAAATGGTTGACTATAAGTTGAGTATTAGAAATTTTCAAAACTTTAATTTTTAAGGGAAATGTATTTAAACATATTCTAACTTTAAATAACTGAATAAGCCTTTAACTACTAGCTAGCAGTTTACATTTCAGCAGAAACAAAGCATTAGAAAGTGTCATCACAGAATTACTACAAAGAGTGATTAATTGTTGCATTATGTTTCGTTGACATATAACTTGGCTTTCTTTATGGCCTCATTTATTTGTGGACTCTAACTAGGTGTTTTAGTCATAATCGCTATAGACAATTCATTATTCCTTTTAAAGGGAAAGATTCAAAATGACAACCTTTTATTTTTCAACTACCAAGCACGTTGTCCTTGCTCTTTTTAATGATAGCTACTTGGTGAAAGTGACTATACAACCAGAATCACCTAAAAAGAATTTTGGTTCTATCTATTCCAGCTGTGAAGATTGTTCAAATAGGGAAAAAAAAGCCCAATTTAATTTAGTTCTCCGTTTTGATATTAAAATTCACAGAACTTGACAGTAGTTCTGGGTGGACTCAGTTCCATCAAGAGGAGCTACCCTGGTGCATCACTGTGAAAACTTGACCTGTCTCACGGGGCTGCTGTGGCACAGACAGGAGCAGGATGTGAAGTCTCTGTTTCTTTGGAGTATAATTTACTGTGCAACTTAAACTCTGGACCTGTTTAACGGTCCCCACAGCAGAGTTTCTAGGCCAACAACTAAATCAGCTGCAGTGCTCTGCATTTGCAGACAAGCCTTATGATTTACAAAATTTAATAAGCTGGGCTCTCCTGACATTTTCCTTTGCCCCCAAGATTCAACTTTTTTAATCGCTGCCAAGAAGATTGTCAAAGGAGCATGTACCCATTGACATAATGAGATATTACTTTTTTTTAACCACACAAAAGCATATAAATATACTCCTTCTATTGTTAATTCATTAACAGTGAATAAATTCTAGGGCATTCCTCTTGCCGAGATGATAAAACATGAGTGAGGTTTCTGCATGGTTTTATGGAAGTGATATTTTGGTAGTATTTATTTAAAGTGTCTACCAAATGGAGTATATATGAAGGTCAGATGACTTGACAGTTTCTCAACTGTATGCTGACATGTCAAGCTGAGGTTTGCCTTAAGTCAAAGCCTTTTGTCACTACTTGGAAGTTTATTTTGTGCATTGAGGGAACATACAATGTTTTGTGTTGGCTTCCTTGGCTTTTTTTTTTCTTTACAAATCTCAGCTTGTTCACTTGGCCTAAGAAGATGTTCAGTTTTATCAGTCTGAATTGTGATGCTATATGGCTCGTCAGGAAAAACTTATTTTCAAGTAGGGAAAACAAAGAGGCACTGTGGAGATTTAGTTTTGTATACTCTCTCATCATCCATGCCTTGGTGGTCACTGCTACTCTGGCTTGTTATCACGTTATACTGCTTGAAGGGCCTTCAAAAAAACCACAGGCTAACCTACAGGACTCCCTGCCTGGTTGGTAGTCTCTTAAGAACAGACACCCTTGGTTTACATATTTAATATGAAGTAAAATGACACCATTCATCAAATGTGAATTGGAAGGAACTCTGAGGTCACACCAGAAGGATGCTGTTCCTGTAGAGATTATGTACAAAAATATAGCGTTTCTTCCATTGTTTTATGCTTAGTCCCTCTTCCTCTTAAGTATAAATTTCCTTGCACCGAAATAGACACCTACTACAAATCTTGAAGCCGGTGTCTTCTGTGTCCTGTTTCCTGTCTCCTATTGTTCTTATATCCTTCATTTCTCCCCATCAACATCCTGTTTTTTTTTTACTGCACAATTCAAATTCATGTAGATTAGTTCTCCAGTCTTGTTTTTTTTTTTTTTAATTCATCTCAGTCTAAGAGGAATAGTGTATTTATTACAAATGTATACATTTCACACTCTTTAGGAAGACTGGCTTAAGTATAATGATAAATGTGAGAAAAGCAACTATATTGTGTTATCATAACCTGCCTGCTCCATTTTCTTTCCACTGCAGGAAGTTTTCATGGGTGCATGGCAAAACAAATTGCAATCACCTGAGTGTATTCCGCTCTGCTTCTGTCATCTTGAATGATAAATGTATTTATTCTTCAGCTCAGAATTAATATAGCCATACCTCCATCTATATATATGCACCCCTACTTTGTCTTTATGCATGGGCCGATGATAAGCAACAGCTAAAGGGAACAGGTTGAAAATACTTTTATGGGATCAACGAAAAAAAATGTTTTATGTTCACATTTGAACATTTAAGGCCTGGGGTAAGACAGCTTTTAAGGTCAAGCAGAAAGGGAGATTTTCCTCTCCTAAGCATTTATCAACAGTCCTTGGAAGAGCAGTCAGTGTGAGCATAATTTAATATGCCTTCTCTCTGAAAAGAATGCCTCTTTGACATCATGTCACAGCTTGTGCTTCAGCTGAAGATTTTCAGGTGGTCTGTTTTTCTGCATTGATTTCCTTTTATCATTTTAGTCACAGCTTCAAGTATCTTTTTTTTTTTTTTTAATGTGTCTAGAAACAAAAAGTTGCGTTAAACTTCTGCATTCATCTGGCGTTCTCCTTCCATCCTGGAAACAATGAGCAGCTGCTACCCTGCAGATGGCAGGCAGCCCTGGTCCAGGATCTGCTGACTGTTAAATCACCCCTGGCTAGACTATGGCCACTTGTGGCTAGACTGACGCATGGCTCCCTGGGGATTAAGCACCAGGCTTGACAAGCGCAGTTGAGAAAGGCCAGGTACATTGGAGAGTGTCTCTGGCCAGCAGGGGCTGCTGCAGAGCAGTAACAGTCAGGTTGTTGATCCAAAGTAGAATCTGGAAGAATGTCAGATGTGTTGAGGAAAGAAATTTGGAAAATGGGAAATGACTGGCGATAATGAAATGACGACAGTTGGAATCAGTCAGGGAAATACAATAAGCTTTTAAAACGTCTTGCTAGAGCTATGTGGTGAGATGCAAATGCAGATGTGGTGTGTGTGTGTGTGTGTGTGTGTGTGTGTGTGTGTGTGTGTGTGTGTATCATCAAGAAAAAGAGAAGGTGCAATACCAGAGAACAAGGGAAAAGCGTGCTACAAAATGTTGATGATTACAAACACTTTAGGAAATCTAACAGCTGTTAAGACGGTGAAAAAACATGCCCCCCAACCTTTACTCCTTTTTCTGAAGATAAACCACACAACATGAAGACCGTGCAGTACATTGTTTCCATTTATCATTTTTTAAAGAGAATTTACTTAAACATTTGCATATTTTTTTCATAGTTTAATTTTAAAGAAAATGTTTCTGTGAATTGTGGTGCTTTAAACCTCGATGGTAGGTATGCACATAGGGAACACAAGTTCACATTTACTGAAGAGAGTTGTTATTATGTGGAGTGTATGGGCTCATGCTGGCATATCCTTTGGAAGTTATGAGAACTCCATTTTCTAAGGATGAGGTATTTCCTCTGTGCTCTGTATCTTGATGTGTTCTCTTTAACCCCAGGACTCTTGAGGAAAGGGAAAGTGGAGGGAAAAAAAAACCGTGAAAAGATCTCTTTTGACCACATGTTATAGAATGCTGAGGGAATAACTGATCCCTACATTAGAATTAACTTTAAAAAACTACATTTATGTGTGTGTGTGTGTGTGTGTGTGTGTGTGTGTGTGTGCCACAACACATGTATAGAGATCAGAGGACAACTTGGTTCTCTCCTTCTATCACATGTGAATTGGACTCATGTTGTCAGACTTGGTAACAAGCAACTTCATTGCTGAGACATCTCTTCAACCTTGTATTTTTAAGTTTTACATGCAGCCCAGATGAGCCTTATTTGTTTAAACAGAACCAGTGAAAGTAAATTCTTTTCTTCTGATAATAAAGCAAACAAAGAAAAAGTATACATAAAATGAAGAATCCTGAGCCCCTGTTGGTAGAATGCCACAGAAGTAGAGGCTTTCATAGAGATGCATTTGCTCTACCCAGCAGTTCAGAAATATCAGTGAAAATGTCCTGCTAAATGAAGGGAAGGAATGGAAAAAGCTATTGAGTTTAGCTTTATATAAATACTGCAAGCACTTATGTATGCATTGGATTCTCTGATATCTAATTTAAACCATTATTGATTAGAATTCTTTCAAGATGACATTCAGCACCTTGAAAGTAGTCCAGAAAGTCTTTATGAAATGATATGTTATCATTCCTCCCAGGTATGAACAGGGATTAGTTGAAAAAACTAGCTGAAAGCTAATGCATGAGTGAATCAGGTTATAAAATTGATAGCATCTATGAAAATCTTCAAGAATTCAGTTCACTTGAACAGAAACGTATTTAGCATCTACTAGGTGCCAGATACTATATTAGGAATTAAGAATTATTAGAAGAATAAGACAATGTTACTTTCCTAAATGAAGTTAGAGACTCAGAGAGAAGACCAGTGGATTTCAAAAAATGGGAACAGTGTTATGAAAGAGATATTCCCACAGTGCTAAACTCTTTTGGGAGTACTATATTGGGATGTTGAGTGCTAAACACTGGAAACAAGGACACTTTCTGGAGGACATCATACTTCGGTTGATTTTCAAGAATTAATAGTAATTAACAAAAGAAATAGAACTCAGAATTATCTGAAAGGGATTATTTTGAGTAGCTTACCCTTTTTAGAATCCATTTCGTATATGAGAGTATGTTATTTTTTTAGAATCTTTGATTTTAATCCCTCTAAGGGCAGCCTGACTCTTCAAAGAGAAGAGTTTAATTATTCAACAAATATAGTCAAGGAACTCTAATGTTAAGGAAATAAAAGGGTGGACCACTCATTCAAACCACAACAAGCCACTAATGGAATCGTTTATGTGCCAGACCCACTTCTGGGTACTGGTGTTAGAGCTGTGGCTAAAGACTTCTGCTCTTGGTCTGATGCCACATTATATGGGCTTAAACCAAATCTACCCATCAATCTATAGTTGTTTTACTTAATAAAACATTTTTACAGGGCTGCTGAGATGACACAGTGGCCAAAGCCACCTGCTGCTAACCATGATGACATGAAATCAGTCATGGGACTAACCCACCTAGTGGAAGGAGAGAACCAACTCCGTATGTTGTCCTCTGAACTTCACATGAAGAGTGTGCCCACACAAATAAATGTAAAAAAATACATGTATGTTTTTCTTTACTTTATAGAGCAATCCTGTAAGATGATAACTCTACCTTGGTTGGTCCTCTAAACTGCTTGATGTACCCCTTACATTCATGACAGTAAATATGAATAAGAGAACATGAGAATACCTCTTTGCTAGCTTGACTCTAACTTGATCTTGAGCTTTGGAGTTTGTTACTATTATTATTATTATTATTATTATTATTATTATTACTAACTTAAAGCTGACTGCTGTTTATGGCCTCTCTCTTATCTAATTTAATAAGAAAAATTAAGTGAATAGTTGAAGTCACTGTGGGGTAAAAATTGTTTTATATAAAGTAAACCACTTCAGAGAGATTGTAGTATAGTAGGAAGGGAGGGGTCATTTAATTTTTAATAAGTATTTAATTATTCTTTGTTTTGTAATGTTAGAATACCAGAGACTGCATAATGGGCAAAGAAAAAAGATTAATTTTTTACCATTCTGGAGACTGGAAAGACCATGATGTTGGGATGTGAATGTCACAAGGAATTTTTTTGCATGTGTATTTTAAGATGACAGTGTTTGTATAAAATAACATATATACACAATATATATATATATATATATATATATATATATATATATATAGAGAGAGAGAGAGAGAGAGAGAGAGAGAGATTGAAGCAGTCTGTGTAGTTCATGCTGAAAAATCCAAGCAAAAATGTGTGAGTTAAGATAGAGATTGGAGAGTCTTGTAGACATGAGATTGTGTAGGCCTTGTAGGATCATAGTAGATATGGAGAACCTGAAAGAGTCTTAAAACTGAGGATAATAAGACCAGGTTTGGAATATCATGTTACCCACAGTGTAGAGAACCACCTGGATGGAGTCAAGAGTAAATATAGGAAAACCAGTTAGGAACCAAGCATTGAGACAGGAACAACAAGAGTGGTTTGATCTAGTATGGGAGTTTCAGGGATGAAGGCCAGTGGATGAATGTCAGGGATATGCAGCGGTTAAAAGTCTCAAGGATTATAGATAGATTAGAAATTGATGTATAAAAAGTTACTCACACATTTCTGAAGTTTTCAAAATTACATTACTGAGAGCAGGGGTAATATAGGAAAATCAGAAGTTGAGATGGGAACTCATTTTGGGGCATTATGAAGTTTAAGAGCTTTTATACTAATGAAGATATTAAAGTAGGAAGTTGAATTTTTATTCTAGAGTTCAGAGAATAGGAATAGAGTGAATATATACACTGGGATTCATTATTGAATAGATGTTTAGATTATATAGATGGAAATCATCACTTGAAGAAAAATATAAACAAAAAATGACCCGGAAATGATATTACAATTAGCCAAATAGTATCCAACTAGGGCAGACTGGATCAGGGAGGAAGACACAGGAGAAACAAACTCCACAGAGAACATAACATGATGTAGCCTTTCTTACTGGAGCCTGAGAAAGTTTCTGAAATGAAGCCATGATTACTCTTAAAAGTAATTCTTAATAGTTCAATAAGATGAAAACTGAAAATGCCAATTGACTCTGGCCTGAGGTGGGTGACCACAATGAGAACTGAGAAGCACTTTAGTAGTTTGATGAGTGGAGGGCATATTGGAGAGGGTTAGAGAAGCTGGTGGCAAAATAGACATGATGAGGCTGGAGTGCTTTACTGAAAAATAGAGCTTTGAAGGGAAGCTGAGGGGTACATGATGAACTCAGAGAGATGCAGTCCTGGAAAACGTAAATTGAAGGAAAGCCTTGGGTGTTGCTAAAGATGAAACGGATCCATTTGAGAGGGAAGAGATGAAGATATATGAAAGACAGAAGGTAAAAACAACAGTTTAGAAGAAAAGGAAAGGATCCTAGATAGGCAAGAGGGATGAAATACAATGCATGTGCAAAGGGATTAATGTACAATAGAAAATGGGACCCTTCTCTTTGATAAGTGTAGCTGGAGAATTTCTCTCCAGCTCCCACCAAGTCCCGCCAGTCCTGGAGCCCACTTATAAAATAAACACACAGACTCTTACATTATTTAAACTGCTTGGCCATTAGCTCAGGCCTATCATTGTCTAGCTCTTACTCTTATATTTAGCCCATTTCTATTAATCTATACTTTGCCACGTGGCTCGTGGCTTACTGGTACCTTACATCTTCCTTGTCCTGGTGGCGGCTCCAGGCAGTCTCCCTCTCTGCCTTCCTGTTCCCTCAATTCTCCTCTCTGTTAGTCCCGCCTATACTTCCTGTCTGGCTACTAGCCAATCAGTGTTTATTTATACAGAGCGATATCCACAGCAGAAAAGGGCTGGAAGGCAGTTGGTGGAAGATTGTAAATTCCTGAGTGGTACCTCCTGTTTCCTCCAGGAGAGATGGGAGTGGAGGTAGTTCCCTAAAATTGGGATGGAAGTTGTTCATAGTATAAATGGGTCTTTATGTTACTTAAACCTTAGTCTTACCTTTAAGTTTGGCTTGCTTTATTCTTTTCATTCTAACTTCTGAAGAGCACTTATTTGAGTCCAAAATGTAGCCTTGAAAGAAATCAGGATGAAGTTGGGGTGCCCAGAAAGTCAGGAGACTCAGAAGTATATATGAACCTTAATTCTGAGCAGGGTCAATTCACTCAATAGGAAGAGAAAAATAAATAACCCACACTTCATTAGAAAGAATTCTGATAGACTGTGATCTAACATATGACCCAGAGGCCCAAGATCTTGCTATGCCCAATGCCACCATCAAAATAAACAAAAAGCAAACTTGAATTTTAGATCTTTCCTCATTCCAGGATAGAGCTATGTCATACAACATTATGTCCTTAGTGTCTTAGACAAGCTGGCCCAGCTTCATCATGGAGACAAAGACTTGTCTAGCTTGCCTGATGAGCCATAAAGAACTCAAGATCTTCTGTTCCAAGACAGCCCCATATGTCAGGTGCTTCATTTAGGAGGTAGAGCCTAATCAGTGATGCTGGACAGGCCTAACTGGGAAGATCCAACTTCTGTAGTTGCTACCTGTGCCATATCTTCTTCCTACAAACACAGTCAACCTCTGTCAGTTGTGCAGAGAAAAGTGTGGTGGATTTTACTGGGTTCAACGTGAGTTCTTTCGCAGTTAAGTCTATACATTTTCTCACCTAGTGGGAGCCCAATACCCAAATAGTGGTGTTTGTTATTCTTAATAGTTATGCGGTTAGGTTTCATTCTTGTTTTGTTTTCTGTGGCACTAAATCCTTCTAGTTCTGTGTCTTTAAATACTGCGCAGTCCCATTTATAGCCTTCTCTCTTGCTCTTATAATTCCCTGGTATGTGTTTACTCTTTTTTCTCAGTTTCTATTCCTTTTTTTTTCTGGGAAGAGCTCTTAGACTCTATCATATCTATGCAGAAAATGCCACAATTAATCATTTTTTCTTTCAACATTAATCCTCAATACTCACATAATCTATTCATTATTACTATTTATAGTTATTATTATTGTTGTTGTTGTTATTTTGTGTATGTGCATGCATATGTAAGCTTGTGTGCATGCATGTGGAGGTTAGAGGAAAATCTCAGGTATCATTCCTTATATGATAGATATCTACATTTCTTCTTGGTGACAGGGTGTCTCTCAATCTTAGAACCCACTTAGGCAAGAGGGGATGGCCAGGGGTGTTCCAGTTTTCCACCTACTTTCACCTTCCAAGGTGAATTACCCAGTTTTGCTTATTTGTTTCTGTTGTTGTTACTGTTTTTAACTTAGGTTCTGGAAAACTAAATTCACGTTGTCATGCTTGCAATTACTGTACTGACTACACTGCGAGCTGTATCTTCAGCCTTGGTTAAATTACCTGCTGATTTTCTCAGTTGCTTTGCCTCCCATTTAAAAGGTCCAACTGGAAGCAGTAATCCACTGAAGCCAGTTCCTTTTGTGGCTGGATGACCCAATAATCCCCCGGATTGCAGGGGTTTCCCACCCTGACTAGTCATCAGATACATTTTAACTCGGAGTGCTGGACTTGATACTCTAAGTATCAGTTCAGATGGTTTGGTGATGAGCCAAATTGGAAGCGCTTCATAGAGCACTCATCATCACGGTAGATGATCTAAGGTCTCATAAGTTAACATCATATACTTTCTAGTTCTCTTGCCTTCAACTCTGTCCTTTCTGGTACATTCTTCACACCAGTGACAAATTGATTTCTGAAAGTGTCACTTTTCTTTTGTCACTCTTGCTCATAACCCCAGTGGCTTCCTATCACCTTCAGGAGGATATTCAGAACTCTGCTCTCAAGACAAATGTTCCTTCAAGAGCAATCTGTGCTGCTTAAAAACTTGTAATTTCCAATTTAGCACCTGAGTAATTTGAAGTAGAAACAATGCTTTCTAAATGTATGGATATCAATTGTGTTGGAATTTAGGTCACAACTGTCTATTGAACAGTATTTTAAAAAGGCATTTTTTTATCCTAATCCACAAACACACATTTGGCCCTCTATAGCTGAAAACTACACGTTTAAAATGAAAATATTTTTTAAATGGGGGAAATAGAAAGAAATTCTACTGTACAAGATATGGAGTATTTTATCTGCATATGTTTCTCTAGCCCAGTAACTTCTGGGAATAGACTTTTGAGCAATTCAGCCAGGTCTACCTTGGCTCTGAAAGGTATTCCCAGTAAGCTGTAAATGACTGATTCCAGATCAGTCTTTGAGCTGATAGCAAGAAGGTAAAGAGAGAGCATGAAAATTTTGGATGCCTGGATGGAGTCAGAGGTAGCAGCAAAAATAACTCACATACCTTACTAACTTGGTTTTACTGTGCTGGCCACTTTCAATCCATGCAGGCCATTTACTTTGAATATTGCCAGGTGCAATTTGATTATGCTCTTTGCTGTTCCTTTTAATGATCTGAGTTGAAGAGTTTCATTTAATTAGTTATTTGGGGGCAAGAGTAATAAGTCTTTTCTTAGAGCTCTCTGAACTTGACCTCCATCCCAGATAGACTTGAAATCCCTTGGGAGGAAGGATTGGTAGGCAGTTATTTAAATATTTCTATTTATATCTAGATTATTTTTCTTTTGTATATTTTGTTTTGAGGTGTGACTCTGGCACAGTTTATCTGAGAATACGTATATTGACCAACACTAAGCATTTTTCCTCATGATTATCAATATTGCTACAATGAATATCAATACACATGATGTACAGAGTATGCTTATGAACATTTTGAAAGAGTACTGTTGCAAATAGAAGAAAACTCTGTTCTGGGCATGGGTCTTTTCACTATCAGGATCAATATTAATGTCACCAGTCCATAAAAGGTGCAGGCGGTAGGGTGGGAAAGGCATTGGAGGCAAGACTCCCCCTTTTTATTCTGGTTATTGCATATTTCAGCAAAATAAACAACATTTATTTAAAGAAGAAATGTCCTATGCATTTTTTGATGTTGTTAAAATCAACAGTATGGGAAGCTAACCATTTCCTGAGAGGAAGACTCTGGTTCTTGCTGACCACTTGATATGCAAAATGGTCAGGAGTGCATGGCAGAGGGTAGGGATTCAGGGTCCCTCTCAACATCATGGAGCCTGTGCCCACACAGTCTCCTGAGTTAATCTCCTATTTGTCTCCAAAAGGAATGTTTCTCTTCAAATTTACTTCCACAAAAGGGGTATTAGTAGGTTCTGTTTGCTTTTCAAGGCACTTACCCGCTTGCTATTGTGTTCCCTTAGCTATTCTCTTCTCATTCATTCTCTTATTTGTAGACCTGGTTGAAAGCCGAGTTGTTTCTGTAAATTTTCGTTTGACAATCTGTAGAGAAAGCTGACTGTGAAACCTGGCCTGCCACTTATAAATTGTGCTGCTCTGAGCAAGGGATTTAATTTCCCAGAGCTTCAATTTCCCCACCTAAAATAATGATGCAGAAATCGCCATCATGCGGAGTTATTGAAGGAACCAGGTAAGATACTCTTGAGATAATAGTGACATCTATCTGCTCTCTAAAGCTCCTGGTGATTCGAGGTACTGGGAACATGTTTTGATGATTTCTTATCTGTATGTGTCTCAGTCAATATCAAATGACTTTCTCTTCCTGCACAACACACGCTGCTGAGGGAGGAGCAAAGGAAGCGGGAGATACCGGAGAATATTGAAAATGTCTCCTAATTCCCTGCGGCCTGCTTTGATCTCAGTTCTTTGTTGAGGGCTCTTTCTCACTTTTATCCTGCAAGCCAGCAAATAGATACGATGTTCAAGATACTGAGTTCCTCTCTGCCTTTATAACATTTCCTGTCACCCCTTTCTCCACCAGAAAGGACATTGCAATGCTCAAGATGGCTTGCATGAAAGGAAATGGGCAGAAAGAAAGGGCCTATGAGCTGCAGATCCCACAGAAAGGTCCCTCCTTATTAAGGTCCGTGTTCTTCAAGGGGGACTGCTCTTTTGGATTGGGTTGTCTATTAGAAATATCGTGTTCTTTATTTTAAAGTGAAAAAAAATTTTTTTAGCTGTTGGTTCTTTTGTTTGTTTTTGGATAGATTTGTTACATGTTCTTTGAAAAAAAATTGAGAAATGAGAGTAGCGAATAATAAAAATATCATAACCTTTTATAAGACCATAATCTGGAAATTCTCTTAAGGTGGTTTATGTAAACAAAGATTAAATGACATGTATTCTCATATACACAGTTTTACCTAATATATCCACATTTTTCCTTGCAACAAATTCTT
>CABHPP010139052.1:0-19744 GCA_902168425.1 Peromyscus attwateri | reverse complement strand
AGAGACTGTATAAACCCAGAACACTCAGTTGCCTATTATAAAATCTGAACCCGCGTTGGAACATTCTAAACTGTATTTGTGATACTATGCTTGCTCTAGTACAAGAAGAAAAATTTCCTCCAATTCTGTACCTTAATTCAACTACAGTTATTGCTATAGCTGATATATATTTGAACATGACAGCCTTCCTATGACATCTTTCAAATCTCTCTGCTTATCCACAGTCCTCAGATATTGGTGAAGTTGGATTGTTAAGAGAGAGAAGGATTTTCAGAAAGTACATCAAAAGATAAATGGCTTCGGATTTTCAGTCCATGCCCATCAGGCAGGTTAGCCTTTGGAGGTTTTGAATAAACCCCTTGTCTAGGGCAAGTGAGTAACTCGTATGTGAAGCAACAGAATAGTGCCTTCCTTTATAGCCGTGAACGAGATTTTAGAGGCTAATTCTCAATGAAAAAGGATGGATAGGAATCATCTATTTGAGTTACCATAGCATCGGAACCAGACAGGGCATTCTGTTGTCCCCCTGGCTGCCTCTCTGTACTATCTGTTCTCTTGGTGTGCTATGTTCATTGTTTAAAAGCTCTCTGGGGCAAAACAAAGCAGACAGCTCTGGTTCTACAATGAGGAGGGAAAAATTTTCTTTCCTTGGAAAACAGTCTCTTTGTGACTAGGATCTCATGGGATCCTAGATCTGACACCTGATATTTCAGATACATTGAAAATGACCAGACAAAGCCACTTGCTGGGATGAGTTGAGGGAGAGAAGCATATGGTTCTGATTTGCTTTTTTTTTCAGTATTAGAAAAAGCTAGTAAAAATAGAGCCAGCAGTGCACTTAGAATGCATCTTTATTATACATGTGACAACCAGGCAGAAAAGTACACAATGCTCATGTTTTATAGACATAATAAATTATGAGAAGATAAAACCACAATCCGAGTAAAAATATGCACTACATCAAGTTTTAATAGTTTCCTTTGGCCCCAATTTCAGTCACTATTCCTGTCTCCTCCAAGTAACCAACATCCCGATATCTAAGACTGACACTTTTATCATGCGGAGGCTTTCATTGGGGAATCAAAGTTGTGTTTCCCGTTTCCGCTCAGTATTTTATTCCCGAGGCTTGCCCCTATTGGCAAACAAGGTGATAGCTTCAGCTTGTTCTTTCCACTGTACAGGCATGCTATTACTTATTCATCCTGGTCTGCCAGGGATAGAGAGGTGGCTTAGCTGTTAAGTGTGTGCTGCTCCCCCAGAGGACCCGAGTTCAGGTCATAGCACCCATGGAGCTCACATCCACCTGTAACTCCAGCTCCAGAGGATCCAACACCTGCTTCTGGCCTACTTGGGCACCTCATACACACATGACATACCCTCACATAGACATATACACACAATAATAAAAACAAATCTTGAAAAAAAGAACAGTGCTGCAATGTATATCTTTTGGCATGCATGTTGGGTATACAAAGTGGAGACGAAGTGCTAAAGATGTCTGCTTGAAGCATTGTCTTCCCCATTATCCACTGACTTCATTTCAATTCCTTTCATATATCTGCAGGGTAAAGGGAGCCAGGCTCTCCCTATAATATGTATGTATTTTAGGAAGCTTCTGCAGCAGTAGGTTCCCATATGGCTTCTCAAAATGCCTTTTGTGATAGTTGTCCCTCCCCACATTCCCTCCTTTACCCTGCCCTCCAATCCACTTCCCCATTTAGTCTTCCCGGTTTCTCCTTTGTCTTTCAGTCATTTACTGTATTCTCCCTTCCTTGGGAGATTCGCCTCCTTCCACTTGATCCCTCCCTGGGTACCTAAAGCTCTGTGGTCATTTGGATTGAAACACACTTATTGAAAGATTAAAACTTAGCCAAGTAAAACCTCCTGGTGTCGGGAATGGGTTACGGCTTGTTGGATCATTGGCCAAAGGGGCTCCCTGGAAGCCCCCAAACATCACCGGCTGTGCCAAGTCCATTGGTTGTTCTGCACAGCCTGAGACCAAGGCCCTGTTGATGAAGACAACACTTACTTAAGTCTTCAAGCACAGAGAAATCGAGCTGGTACCTAACTAGGAGCTTCACCCTTACCGACTGGCATTCACAATACTGGAAAATACTCTGCACGCGACTGGAGGAGAGAGGTGATTACCGATGTTTCCCAGCTACAGTTCCTGAGTCCTGCAAGTTCCATGGGTGAAGGAGTGGCACAAATCTTTTGAGAGTAACCACCCACTTTTTGATTGGATTAAGAGGCTCACTCCATGAGATGGAACCCAGACTGGTCACTACTAAAGTGGCCAAATACCTGAACTAGATAGTCATGGGCATACGGGAAAACCTATGACTGTTATTGTGCTAAAGGACCTATCTTAGTTAGGTTTCTATTGCTGTGATGAAACACCGTGACCAAAAGCAACTTGGGGAGGAAAGAATTTATTTGGCTTACACTTCTGCATCACTGTTCATCACTGAAGGAAGTCAGGACAGAAACTCAAACAGGGCAGGAACCTGGAGGCAGGAGCTGATGCAGAAACCACGAAGGAGTCCTTCTTACTGACTTGTTCTCCTGACTTGCTTAACTTGCTTCCTTATAGGCTGGACCCTCCTGCATCAACCACTAATTAAGAAAATGCACTAGAGGCTTGCCTATAACCCAATCTAAGGTAACATTTTCTCAGGTGGGTTCCCTTCACTCAGGTGACACTAGCTTGTGTCAAGTTGACATTAAACTAGCCAGCACAGGAGCACAGCAATAAAATGACTTCTAATGACCTACTGTTGTACTCATAGATCTGCATCTCTCTCAACTTTCATCGGAGAAGCTCCTTCCTCCCGTAGGTGGTAGTTAACACAGAGACTCACAACTGGACAGTGTGCAGAGAGTGAGACTTTGGAGCACTCAGCCCTAAGTGGGATGTCTTCGTCAAACCCCTCCCCTTAAGAATCAGGGGTCTTTGTGGAAGAGGAGGTAGAAAGATTGTGTGATCCAGAGGTGATGGGTGACTCCAAGAGAACCATGTCTTCCAGACACAAGACTGTTGCACATACACACTCACAGAGACTGTAGCATGCACAAGACCTGCACAGGTTCAAGATGGGCAAAATCCCAGCTCTGAAAAGAGGAAATGGACACAAAGTCTCACCCCTAACCAAAAAGCTATTTGCAGTTGATACCCAATGGAAAGTGAAAATTAGTTTTCTCCAATGGCATGTCACTGGATATATCAATCACACTCCAGGGTGGACCCCGTATTCAGGAGTAGTTGGCTAACAAAAAAACAGCACCAATGTGCTGTGGGATGTCTTTCTATATACTGTGAATATGTGTTGCTCTGATTGGTTGATAAAGAAAGCTGCATTGGCCTATGGCAAGGCAGCTTAGAGGTAGGCAGGAAACTGAAGGAGAGAGACAGGAAGAAGGAAGGCAGAGGCAGGACAGACACCTGCGGTCCAAGGAACAACATGCCGTCAGACTGGTAAGCCACAGAACACGTGGCAAAACATAGATTAATAGAAATGGGTTAATTTAAGATATAAGAGCTAGCTAGCAAGAGGCCTGCCATATGCCATGCAATTGGTAATTAATATAAGCCTCGGAGTAATTATTTTATAAGCAGCTGTGGGACCATGGGCCGGGCAGGACTGTGGGCCAGGCGGGACCAGAGAAACCTTCTAACTACAACCATGCATTACAGGAAGGGGGCATTGTTTCCTTTTGTTTTATTTTGGCATTTTCTTGTCACATTGGTTTTTTTTTTTTTTTTTTTTTTTTGCTTTGGTTTTTGATTTTGTTTTTGAGAGGGGAGAGAAGAACATGAAGCTGAGTGGGTAGGGAGGTGGAAGGGATCTGAGAGGAGTTGGGGGAGGGGGAAACGTGATCAAAATGCACTGTATGGGAAAATTATAAATAAAAACTAAAATAATTGATGAACCAAACAGTGTGCATATGTTCAACCCAGTAGCTAATCCATACTGTTTTCCAGAGTCACTCTACTAATTCACACACTCCCCAGCTGTGCAGTAGAGTTCTTCTCACCCCATAAGTCTGGAACTGTCAATTGGTTTTATTTCTGCCATCTTAGTGAGTGTGAGATGGTATTTCTCTGTGTTTATAATTTGCATTTTTCTAATGACTAATGAGGCTCAGTACATTTTTAGATGCTCATTTCACAGTTGGGATATATATATAAAATTTCTGAAGTTCTGGTTCAAGATTTTATCTGGTTATCATTACATTTTAGTTATAATTCTTTATATTCCCTGGATACAAGCCATTGCTAATACTATGTGTTGGAAACAGCTTTCCATGTGGCTTGCCTTTTCACTCATTTACTTTTCGAAACTTTCTTTTATTTTCTGAGATTACGTTATAATTGCATAATTTCTCCTTTCCCTTCCCTCCCTGCAAACCCTTTCATATACCACTCCTTGCTCTCTTTCAAATTCATGGCCTCTTTTCTCGTTATTTTTACATGCATGTATGGATATGTATGTGTATATACATATATATTCCTAATATAACCTTCTCAGTCTATGCGTTACTTGTATGTTTTCAGGGCTGACCATTTGGTATTGGATAATCAATTGGTGTGCTCTTCCCTGAGGAAGACTCCTTCTCCCGTTCTCAGTATTCCTTAGTTGCCTACAGTTCCTTTTGTAATGTTGAGGCCTCCTGGGCTTTCCCGAATCCACTTTGGTATGTCTATTACTGTTGTCCTTGTTCAGCTCATGGTTAGGCAGTCATGGTGGGACTTTATGGGTGTAGTTTCTGACATTACTAGGAGACATATCTTACAGCAAACTCCCTGATCCTCTGACTATTACAATCTTTCCACTTACTCTTCCACAATGTTCCTGAGATTGAGGTGCAGGAGATAGTTTTGAATATATACCCACTGGGACTGGGCTCCACAACTCTGCATTGGCTGTGGTTTTCTGTAACGGCCTCTGTCCGTTGAAAAGAAATGTTTCCTTGATGAGGAGTGAGGACTACATTTATCTGTGGATATAAGGACAAGTATTTAGAATGTAGTTAGGGATTGTGCAGGTTTAGTAAAGTGATTTTTCTCTTGTTGAGTAGGCCTTAAGTTCAGTTAGAGAGGTGTTGGTTACCACCAAGGTATGCACGCCACTGCTGCACCCTCAGGGTTATTGTGCCATGGCAGTGGTTGCTGTGGTTCATATGTGTCATAGCTGGGGAGGACTGTTGGTTGCTTCCCTTCTTTGAAGCTTGCATGGTGCCTTCTGGTACCATGAAAGTTAGTCCTTAAGGAGGAGATATGCAGGGCAATTCCAACTCAGGGGCCTCTGGGCCCTGTGTCCAAAGTGCACGTTGTCTCCATCAATAGGGACTTACTGTCCATCTCTGAAGGCTAACCAAAGGCACTAATAATAGTCTATAATGTTTTAGGATGTTTGGGGAGCCTCTTAGACAACCCTGACCAACAACTCAAAAGAGGGCTTCTCATGCTTAGTGGGTTTTTGTTTGTTTGTTTGTTTGTTTGTTGTGTGTGTGTGTCTGTGTGTGTGTGTGTGTGTGTGTGTCTGTGTGTCTGTGTATGTGTGTGTGTAGATCTTTGATTCTTGGAGGGACAACTATCAGCAAAGATAAGAAATTTTCATTTAAACTATATATGTATAATATATTTATGCACAAACTTAAGTGTATCATAGGGTTTTTATTAGTTGGCTAGTTGATACTATGTATGACTCCTTAAGACTTTTAAAGACGGGCCGGGCGTTGGTGGCGCACGCCTTTAATCCCAGCACTCGGGAGGCAGAGCCAGGCAGATCTCTGTGAGTTCGAGGCCTGCCTGGGCTACCAAGTGAGCTCCAGGAAAGGCGCAAAGCTGCACAGAGAAACCCTGTCTCGAAAAACCAAAAAAAAAAAAAAAAAAAAAAAGACTTTTAAAGACATCCTTACTCTTCTTTTGATTTCTGCCTCCTTCTCCTGTATCTATCTCCTTCCCCCTACATAATTAGAGCCCCCCTCCTTTTACCCATTCCCCTGATCAGATCATCTGCCCCCTGCTATTCCCCTTACGATTGCCCATCCCCCTCCTGGCAGTGATCCCTTTTAATTTTCCTGGTTTCTGCATTCACTCCAGGACATATTCTCACATCTCAAGATTTGGATCTAGGAGCCTCTGATGAAAGAGAACATGTGATGTTTGTCTTTCTGGGTCTGGGTTACCTCACTCAAGATGATCTTTTCTAGCTCCATACATTTACCTGAAAATTGATAATTTCATTTTTCTTTACAGATGAATAGTAAGTATTTCATAGTGTATATATGCCATACTTTTATTATCCATTCATTGGTTGAAGGACATTTAGTGTTTTTTTTCTATTTCTTAGCTATTTTGATTAGAGCAGCAATGAACATGGCTGAGCAGGTATCCCTGGAGTAGTCCTCTGGGCATATGCCATGGAGTAGTACAGCTGGGTCATGTGATAGATTTACTTTTAGCTTTTTGAGAATTCTCCATGCTGATTTCCATGGTGGTTGCCCCAGTTTGTAACCCCACCAACAGTGAGCGATGGTTCCATTTTTCCCCATACCTTCTCCAAAATTTGTTGTCCATTGTTTTGTTGATTTTTGCCATTCTGACTGGGGTAAAATGAAATCTCAAAACTGTTTTGGTTGGCATTTCCCTAATTTCTAGGGATTATGAACTTTTAAAAAGGTTTTCTTAACCATTTTTTCTTCCTTTGAGAACTCTCTGTTCAGGTTATAGACCCATTTTTTTGAATAGGTCATTTTCCCCCAATTCTTTGAGTTTTTTTTCTTTTTTAGTTCTTTATATATTCTGTATACTAATCCTCTGTCAGATGCATAGCTCACAAAGATTCTCTCCCTTTCTGTGGGCTTTCTCTTCACCTGGTTGATTGTTTCTTTAGCTGTATAGAAGATTTTTAGTTTCATGAAACTAAAAATGTCCCATTTATCAATTGTTGGTCTTAATTCATGGGTAAATGGAGTCTTATTCAGAAAGTCCCTTCCTACACCTATGTAATGAGGTACTCTTTGTGTTGTTATCTGGCAGCATCAGTGTTTCAGGTTTTACATTTAGGTCTTTGATTCATTTGGAGTTAGTTTTTGTGCAGGGTGATAGATGTGGATCTAGTCTCATTCTTCTACATGTGGACATCTCGTTTTCCTAGTACCATTTGTTGAAGATGTTTTCTTTTTTCAATCTTATGTCTTTGGCATCTTCGTCAAATATTAAATAGCCAAAGTTATGTATACTCATGTTTGAGTCTTTGATTTTGTTTCATTGGTCTACATGTCTGTTTTTGTGCCAATACCATGTTGCTTTTATTACTATGACTGTGTAGTACATCCTAAGATCTGGAACGGTAATCCTTCCAATATTGTTCTTTTTGCTCAGGATTATATTGGCTACCCAGGATGTTTTGTGATTCCATATGAATTTGAGACAGCTTATTTTTTCTATTTCTGTGAGGAATGAGATAGGGATTTTGATTGAGATTGCATTAAATATGTAAATAGTTTTTAGAAGAATGGTCATTTTTACAGTGTTAATTCTACCAATCCGTGAGCATGGGATGTCTTCCCATTTTCTAGTGTCTTTATCTCTTTCTTCAAAGGTTTAACATTTTCACTGCAGAGGTCCTTTGCTTCCTTGGTTAGGATTATTCCTAAATATTTTATTTTCTTTGAGGCTATTGTGAAATGATTGAGAGTGTGTCCACGAGCTCTGTCTTTGCATATTTGTTGGTGGTGTATAGAAAAGCCATTGATTTGTGCAGGTTGATTCTATATCCTGCCACATTGCTCAATTTGTTTACGGTTTCTAGAAGTTTTCTGGTAGAATTTTTGGAATCTCTAATGTGTAGTATTTCACCTGCAGATAGGGATAGCTTGACATATTCTTTTCCTATTTGTATCTCTCTAATTTCCTCTCTTGCCTTGTTGCTCCTGCTAGTTCTTTGAGTACAATATTGAAAAGGAGTAGACATAGTGGACATTCCTGTCTTATTCCTGACTTCAGTGGGATTGCTTCAAGCTTTTCCCCGTTTAGAATGATGTTGACTGTGGGTTTCTCAAACATAGCTTTTGTTGTGTTGAGATACGCTCCCTCTAGCCCTATGTTTTCTAGAACTTTTATCATGAGGGCATGTTAGTTTTTTTTTTTTTTAATCAAATGCCTTTTTCTGCATCAACTGAGATGATCATGGAATTTTGTCTTTAAGCTCATTTATATGACTTATTACATTTATTGACTTGCATTTGTTGACCCATCCCTGCATTTCATGAATAAAGCCAACTTGGTCATGGTGGATAACCTTTTTGATGTATGTCTGTATTCTGTTTGCGAGCATTTTATTGAGCATTTTGAGTTAATGTTCATCAGGGGTACTGGTCTGTCATTTTCTTTTCTGTTGTGTTTTTACCTAGATTTGGTATTAGAGTGATACTGGCTTCATTGATGGGGTTTGGGAATGCTACCCTCCCTCCCTCCCTCCCTCCCTCTCTTCCTTCCTTTCTCTCTCTCTCTCTCTCTCTCTCTCTCTCTCTCTCTCTCTCTCTCTCCTTACAGTTTAAGAAGGATTGACTGTAGATCTTCTTGGAAAGTCTGGTAGAATTCTGCTGTGAATTCGTCTAGCCTTGGCTTTTTGATTACTACTTCAATCTCCTCGTTTGTTATGGGTCTGTTTGGGTTGTTGACTTCTTGGTTTAATATTGGTGGTTTGGCTGAATCTAGAAATCCATCCATCTCTTTTAGATTTTCTATCTTAATTGAGTGGAGGCTCTTAAAGTATTGTCTTACAGTATTCTGTATTTCTCTGGTGTCTGTGGTATGTTTCCCTGTTCATTTCTGGTTCTCTTAATTTTGGTCTTCTCTTTTTCTCTTTTGATTAATTGGATCCAGGTTCTGTCAATCCTGTTTACCTGTGCTCTTTCTGATTTCTTTAATGTCGGTAGTTAGAGCCATAAATTTCCCTCATAGGGCTGCTTTCAATGTGTCCCAAAGCTTTTGTTGTGTTGTGTTTTTATTTTCATTTAGTTCCAGGAAGGTTTTTTTTTCTTTCTTGAATTCTTCTTTGACCCATTCATCATTCAGTGATTAGTTGTTTAATTTTCATGAGTTTGTATATTTACTAGAGATTTATCTGCTGTATGTTTTAAGTTTTATTGCATTGTGGTCAGATAAGATACAAGAAGTATTTTCAATCTTTTTGAATTTGTAAAGATTTATATTGTGTTCCAGGATGTGGTCTATTTTAGACAATCCACAGCCCCAGGGAGGCTAGATAACAAGGAGGTCCCAAAGAGGGACGCATGGATTTCTCTGGGAAGGGCAACTAGAAGAGATCTCCTGGGTAAACTATGGGGTGGGGATGGGGGGATGAAAGGATGGCAACTTAAGGGAGCAGGTTGGGTAGGCTGGGCACAGGAGGCAGGTTGGGGGTGGAATGGAGGGGGAGAATAAAGAGACATCTTGATGGGGGCGCATCTTGGGGTTAGGGAGAAACTTAGTGCCAGGGAAACTCCCAGGAATCCACAAGGATGACCCCAGCTAAGACCCCTAGCAATAGTGGAGAGGGTTCCTGAACTGGCCACCTACTGTAATCAGATTGGTGACGGCCCAAGTTGTCATCAGAGAGCTTTATCCTGATGGAAGCAGATGCAGAGATCCACAGCCAAGCACTGAGATCTGGGAGTCCTGCTGAAAAAAGGGAGGAGGGAGATTGTATGAGCGGGGGGTGGGGGGGGGGGGGGGGGGGGGGGTGTCAAGGTGTCAAGGTCATGAGGGGGAACCCACAGAGACAGCTGACCTGAGCTCATGGGAGCTCATGGACTCTGGACCAACAGTTAGGAAGCCTGCATGGGACCAACCTAGGCCTTCTGCTTGTGTGTGACAGTTGTGTAGCTTGGTTTGTTTGTAAGGCTCCTAGCTAAGCAGCTGGCTTTTGGGAACCTACTCAGGCTTGCGTCCATCTGATTGGAGGGCTTTTGTCCATCCTGTCCAGCTTTGAACCATGTGCAGCTTTGTCTCAAGGCACTTTTACAACTCTCTCAGTCTCCTTACCTATGTGTCAAGCAGATCATTCTCCTAAAGACTGACTTTACAGTGAAGCCTTGCTATCTTCTGTAACACAGGTGCCTTCATGACCCTGTTCTTGCTCAACAGTATCTTTTGCCTTTGCATTTCCACATAGTACTCAGATGATGGAGGCAGAGTCGGGTGGATCCCTGTGAGTCCCAGGCCAGCCAGTGCTATATAGTGAGACTATCTAAAATGAAGATCATTTAGTGAAATTCTGTTAGGACCTAGCAAATCTGTGGATGCATGTAGAGAAAACTGACATCTTTATAATAATGAATCTTATAGTCAGTAAGTATATATATATTATTTTCAATAATGTTTTATTGTTTTCTGTGTGAAATTATTGGTCCTAAATTCTGAAAATTTGTTACTAGGCATATAAATTTTCCCATGATTTTATAATAGGCATGATAGATATGCATCACTGTTTTAAATTACAAGTTTTCATTCTTACTGATGTATAGCATTTTTTTTATTTTATCCTTCTAATATATGCTAAATAATTTGATTTGCATTTTCCTAATGACTCACATCTTTTTGTATTTATTAACTTATATATATTTCTTGACTATTCATATTGTGAGAAATGGTTTTTCTATCTAAGGTGTGGCTAGTCTGACAAGGATCAATTTTTTGTATGTGTCCTCCACCTTGTAAAACTTTTTTTTTTTTTAGAGACAGGGTTTCTCTGTGAAACAGTCTGGCTATTCTGGAACTCACAGAGATCCACCTGCCTCTGCCTCCAGAGTGCTGGGATTAAAGATGTTTGCCACCACTACCAGGCTCCCCTTGTAAAGCTTTTATGCAAAGGGATTCAAATCTTTTAATCTCTCGCATCTAGTAAAACTTCTGGTTATGCAAAGACCCTGCTGCGTTCCCAGAACTTGATGGCCCACATCAGCTGTGCCTTCTCCTCCTTTATTTTCTTTTCACAACTTTTCAAATTAGCCAATCAGAATAGACTGTGAGGAGCAGCCGGTGAGGAGCAGCCAGGCTTGCTTTAGGGGGATAGAGACAGATGTGTGCTGCTTGCTAGCCTGGTTTGGGTTGTGGTATACCCATTTCACAAAAAGAAGTCCTTGCTGGGTTACTTTGTCCAACATTGAGGACATGCTTTTCCCACGATATGTCTTTGGAGAAATGTCTATATAAATCATTTACCCACTTTTCATGAAGTTATTTGCTTATTTATTATTGAGTCGTAGGGAGTTTTTCTACATTCTGAACACAAGTCTCTGGCCAAATGTGTAATTAACAGCTGGTTTGGTTGCTTTCTAACTTTGCTGATATATTTGGTGTGGTAGTTTGAAAGAAAATGGGCCCCACAGGGAGTGGCACTATTAGGAGGTGTGGCTTTGTTGGAGTGAATATGGCCTTGTTGGAGGAAGTGTGTCACTGTGGGGATGGGCTTTGAGATTCTCCTATGCTCGGAATACCACCCAGTGAGTCAGTCAACTTCCTGTTGCCTGCAAGATGTAGCACTCTCGGCTCCAGCACCACAACTGCCTCATGCTGCCATGCTCCCCATCATGATGATAATGAACTAAACCTCTGAAACTGTGAGTGAGCCCCTTGATTAAATGTTCTCTTTTTAAAAGTTGCTGTGGTCATGATGTCTCTTCACAGCAATAGAAGACCCTAATAAGACACTTAGAAACACGAAAGTTTGTGGTTCTGATGAATTTTGACATCTTTTTGTTTATCATTGTGCCTTTTGTGCCCTAGCCAAGAAAGAAGTGCCTATCCTAAGGGCACAAAGGTTCACTCCTGTGTTTTCTGAGAGTTTTACCATGTTAGCTCTTCCATCTACCCATCCCACACACTGTGACTTTTTATATGAGAGGAAAGGAATCAGATCCATTTTCTGGAACGCAGATACCAGTTACTCAATCTGCACTTGTTGAAAAGATGGTTCTTTCCCCAGCGAGTCTTCTTGGTTGTGGTTGAAAATTATTTGTCTTTTCATGTGAGGAATGATTTCGGTATTGAACACTGCAATTACCGAAATCATTCGTCACATGAAAAGCCAAATAACAGTGTTATTCCTCCACATATATGTGTCTGTCTACAGCTGTATGGTACTGCCTTGGTTCCAGCAGCTTCACTCCAACTTTTAAAAAAGATTTTCTTTGTCTGTCTATGTCTGTCTGTCTGTCTATCTGTCTGTCTGTCTGTCTCTCTGTGTGTGCGTGAGTGAGTGTGTGTGTGTGTGTGTGTGTGTGTGTATACAGGCATCTGCCAAACCCAGAAGATGGCATCTGCTCTACTAGAGCTAGAGTTGCAGGTGGTTATGAGCTCCCGATGTGGGTGCTGGGAGCTGAACTCAGTCCTCTGGGAGAGCAGCAAGTGCTCTTAGCCACCGAGCCACCTCTCCAGCCGCCTTCACTGTAACTTTGGATCTGGAAAGGCTGAGGCTGACTGTATTTGTTCTTCATTTTCAAGATTGTTTTGATTCCTCTGAATTTCTTATGTTTCCCTATAAATAAGCTTTTTGGTTGCCAGCGGGGAGGGAAGGTGAGCTATTGTTTGGCAGGCATTATGTTAAACCTGTAAATCCATTTAGGATACATTGTTATCTTAACAATGAATAGTAAGACTTCAGACCTGTGGCTGGGGCTAGCTTTCCACCCATTTAGATAGTCTTTCATTTCTTCCCACTGAGTTATTGTTTCTATGTACAAATCTTGTGCTTCTGTTGTTAAACTTATGTCTACATTTCCTATTATTCTGATGCTGTTATAAATGGAATTTCCTTAACTTCAGATTGTTTATTGTCTATATATTATTGATTTTTATATACTCGATCAGAGACCTTCAACCCTGCTGAATTTGCTCATGGGTTCTAATACCTCTTGGGGAATTCCTTGGAATGTCCATATGTAAAATAATAACATCTGCAAATGCAGTTTTACTTTTACTTTCCCACTGGATGCTTTTGTTTCTCTTACCTGCCTGTTACTTGGTGTCTTAGTTACTGCTTTGTTGCTGTGAAGAGATAGCACAGCCAAGACAACTTGTAAATGAACGCATTTAGTTGGAGACTTGCTTACAGTTTCAGAGGGTGAGTCTAGGATCATCACGGTGGGAAGCATGGTGACAGGCAGGCCAGGCATGGCACTGGAGCAGTAACTGAGACCTTACATCTGATCCACAAGTAGAGGCAGAGAGAAGGAGACTGGGCCTGGTGTGGGCTTTTGAAACCTCAAGTCCGTTCCCAGTGACACACCTCCTCCAATAAGACCACACCTCCTAATCCTTCCCGAAACAGTCTACCAACTGAGAACCCGACATTCAAGTATAGGCGCCTATGTAGGCCATTCTCTTTCAGACTGCCACATTTGGCTCTACTCTCCAGTACAGTATTGAACAGAGGTGGTGAAAGCATGTGTCTTTGTTCTCTTCTAGCTCTTTCTCGGTGGGCAAACGTTCAGTGTTTCATTCATTAGTGTGAAGTTAACTGTCTGATTACCACAGATCACCTTGTCAAGTTTCGATGTTTTCCTTCTCTTCCTACTTCATGGGAACACGTTGGGCACGGTGTTCGGCCCTTTTTATATGTTGTTGAGTTAACTTTGCTATTATTTTATTTTTAAAGGGGAGAAATACTTTCATTGTTACAAAAACATGTGAGGCAGGTGCTAGAAACATACATTTCATCAAACACTTTGTTATAAATACTTTCATTATGATCTTCCTTAGATCCCATTCATTTAAAAAATGCACCCCTCACGATCAATAAAGCAGCTTTACCTTCAAAGATTTTTTTTTTGTTGTTGTTTCTTTATTTTGTTTGATTTGGGGTTTTTCTTTTAAATTTGGTTTTGATTTGGGTGGGGGAGGTTGCAGGGGCAGAGGGCAGATTCGAGGAGACGGGGAGGTGAGTGGGGTCGGAATGCATGATGTGAAATCCACAAAGAATCAACAAAAGTAAAAATAAAAATGAAACGAAAACAATAGTGAGGAGCCTCACTGTCTTTATACAGTACCCGGTGTATAAAGTGGTTGGTTATACCTTTCGGTATCAAGAGCAAATCACTACCACAAACCACGCTTCATCACTGCAGATGAACACGACTCAGTAGCCGTGTGGGCTACTTGTCGGACTGTAGTAGAGCCATGTTACAATTAACTTAGGAGGTGACAGCACTAGCCAAACACACTCAAATACTCAGAATGAGTGCTTTGCATCTACAGGTATCTATACTTGAGGCACGAGTGTCAAACAACAGGATAGATTTAATATGGACGGCCAGAAGGATAGAAGGGTCCCAGTGTGTGGAAAAAAATGTCTACATGGAAGAGGCTGGGGTTTGCTGCAAAGCGTAACTCCGTAGCGATTAGGAAGGTCAAATCATTTTAAAATAGAGGTCTTCAACATCCCAAGTTAGGCCAGTTACTTTGGGGTGAATTCAGAACAATTTGGGGAAAGAATGCTTTTCTTTTCTTTTTTTCTTTCCTCCTCTTTTACTCTGGCTCCTTCTTCTCATCCTTTGTTTCTTTTGTTTTGAAGAGTCATCTTCAGTGGAGCTGGAATAAGACCTTTTCCTCCCTTTCTTCTTCCAGTTTAATTTTCTCAGGGCATCCCCCCTTTTCTTCTCCTCTTCCTCAAGCATTCTTTCCTGCGAAGGCTGCGGCGGTTTGCCCAGTTCCTCGTTCTCCTCAGCCCTGCCCTCACTGCTTCTGCTGCAGACGTCGGACACAATGTGTCCCTTTTGGGGGTCGATGCAGAGAAGACCGTGGCGCTCAGGAGTCAGACGGCCAGGGTGGCCACATTTTTTTTTGCAGCCTGCTCTGACATTGCCCGTGTTGCGACCTGAGACTGCCATGACGCAGGTAAGCCGGGTCACACGTGAAGTGAAAGAAGAAAGGGGAAGGATGGGGGCCGAGACGTGAGGAGGTGAGGAATAAGGGAGGACAGTAGTGGAGAGGACAGGTAAGAACAAAGTATATTGGAGTATAAATGTGACTATGTTATAATGAAACCTATTACTTCTGTATGATAACTAAAAAAATAAAGTCACGGTATCAATCCGTGTTGACATGCATATTATGTATGTATTTATAATCAGTAAAAGTTACAACAGTAATTGACATACATATAAATGCATATTACATAACTATACATATCAATACACAGATATGATGATTTTTTAATTAAATTTTCTTTTAGAATTTCCTACACAAATACTGTATTTACGTTATTTCCATCCGTTTCTCTTCCCTTTCCAACTCTTCCCATGTCTCCACACTCCCTCTCAAACCCATGCCTTCAATTCTCTCTCTCTCTCTCTCTCTCTCTCTCTCTCTCTCTCTCTCTCTCACACACACACACACACACACACACACACACACACACACACACACGTATGACCTGCTGAGTCCATTTAGTGTTGCTCATAGTATGTGTATTTGTTTAGGGCTGACCAGTTGGATTGACTAAGCTGTCAATCAGGAGGCTCATCCCTGGAGACGACTGATTCTCTCTCTTAGCAGCCAATCATCGCCTATAGCTCTGCATTTAGGGGTGGGCCTTGTGAGATCTCCTCCATCCATGTTGGCATGTCAATTAGTGTTGTCATTATTTTGTTTAGGCAATTTTTTGGGATTTCATGGGTGCAGCTTCCTCCTCATTCATGGAAGACACTATTTGGAATTAGATGCCCTGGTCCTCCGGCTCTCACTATCTTCCCACCCCCTCTTCTGGGATGGTCCCTGAGCCTTAAGAGTAGGAGTTGCATTGTTGATGTATCAGTTGCAGCTGGGCACACCATGGTCAGTTGCTCTCTGCGTTTGACCAGTTGCGAATTTCTGTAGTAGCCTCCATCTACTGCAAAAGCAGCGTATTGATGAGGGGTGACAGCTACTGTTATCTATGAGTATAAGGGTATGTATTTAGAATGCAGTTAGAATTATACAGGTTTAGGAAAGCAGCAGTAGTAGGCTCTCCTCTAAAGTCCCTTCCTCTTTTCATTATGTCTTTCCTCACATGTCTACACATGGCTCCATTGGTGGTTTTACTTGTCTATTTTCTCCACTAACTACCAATTTCTGCATCTGTTCCTATTAACTGTTTTTTTCATTTTGACTACAGTTCACATTTTCCTTGACATGACAAATGGATAATTCAGATAATTCAGCTAGACAGTATAAACATTGTACCATTGAGGGTCTTGTGGGTTTTTTTTTTGTTGTTGTTAATTTTTTTTAAGTTGGGTCTGGTGTAGCCAAGGTTGACCTTGAACTCCTGGTCCTTCTGCCTCCATGTCTTGAGTGCTAGGATTGCTGGTGTGTGATACCAGGCTCAGCAGAGCGTCTTGATTTTGTTGCCTTTGTGTTTTTTTTTAAAAGAAATACATTGATATAAACATTAAAATATTTCCTTCCACTAGATAAAAAATTTCTGAAAGAAAACATATTCTAAATTATTTTTCTATTTAAGGATGTTACTCAGTCTATAAAGATTTTCTCTTCCTCTGTTAGAGTATATTTTAGTTTACCCACTGGGACACCCTTTGCTATGTATGCATTCATAGACTTAGAACTCACATATATATCTTTTTTGATACAGTTAGCAGAAGGCAAGCTTATGATAAGAGAAACACAGCCCTGTTGGTTTAAAGTAGAAATAACTAGGTAATGGAGCCCATGGTGGTTGAAAATGCTGACCTAATGAGCAGTAGGACCTAGAAGAGCAGCTCTTCACAGATGTGCCATCTCTCAACAACCCCCAGACCACCCGCTTTGCATCTTAGCATGTATAATAAAGAGAAAAACAGTTCCGCTCTTCCCCCCAGCCCTTTTCCTTTGGACAGCTTTACTTTTCCGTAAGACTTTCATCTGATGTGTTGTCTTAGTTACTTTTCCATTGTCGTGACAAAACACCATGACCAAGGCAACTTATAGAAGAAAGAGTTTATTGGGGCGGACAGTTCCAGGGGGTGAGTCCATGACTGTCATGGCACGGACCATGGCATCAGACAGGCAGGCATGGTGCTGGAGCAGGAGCTGAGAACTTACACCTTGTCCATAGGTTGAAGGCAGAGAGGGAGAGAGAGAGAGAGAGAGAGAGAGAGAGAGAGAGAGAGAGAGAGAGAGAGAGTTAACTGGGAATGCCATGAACTTTGAACCCTCAAAGCCTACCCCCACTGACACACCTCCTCCAACAAGGCCATATCTAATCCTTCCCAAATAGTTCCATCAACTGGGGACCAACCATTGAAATATATGAGACCATGAAACCCATTCCCATTCAAACCATTCCATTCCATTCCCTGGCCATAGACTTGTGGCCACACCACAATACAAAATGCATTTAAGTCCACCTTCAAAAGTCACCATAGTTTTTCCATCTCAAGACTACTTAAAAGTCCTAAGTCTCTCCTGGGACTCAAGGCAATCTTTTAACTGTAATCCCCTGTAAAACCAAGAAGCAAATTATATATTTCTAGCATACAATAGCACAGAGTATACATTACCATTTGAGGATCTCTTGGACCTCCCTGACCAACAACTTGAGAGGTTTCTCATGTCTGGTGCTGGCAAGCTAGTCCATAGCTAGTTACCTCATGTGGTGATACTTCTTTAAACATATATATATATATATATATATATATATGCCTTACATGTAATTTAAACTATGAATCCATGTATATATATACACACATGCCTTATATATAATTTAAACTATGTATCCATGTATATACATACACATGCCTTACACATAATTTTAGGTAAACACAAAGTAATACGATTCTCTCCATTTTTTTCAAACATCTTTAAGGTAATATACCCCCCTCCCTTCCTCTCCCTTTGCTACCATTTTGATTTATCTTTAATTCCTTAAGTAGACATTCAGCTTTTTGATGTTGAGAATCTAGTTGAGGCAAGACAACTGCCCACTGACTGAGCCAAAACAGAGACCCGAGGCTTGCAGGGTGTGCTGTCCATCCCTCTCTCTACCACATCTGCCCTTAACCTTTGTGTGTTACTTTGCTAGGGAGGTCATAACGAAGTACCCCAGACTGGGGGACTTGTACGACAGAAAGGTGTCCATTCCCAGTTCTGAAGCTGAAGCTGAAGGTGGGGACATGGCTGGTTCCTCTGAGAACTATGAGGCAGAGTCTGTTCCAGGCTCCTTCGTTTTGTGGGTTTGCTAGCAGCCTTTGGTGTCTTTGGCTTGCACATTCACCATCAGGACCTCTGCCTGTGTTTTCTCATGGCATTCTTCCTGTGTGTGTCTGTGTCTGAATTTCCCTTCCTATAAGGACACCAGGAATGTGGTGTGCTGGCTAGTTTTATGTCAACTTGACACAAGCTAAAGCCATCTGAGAGGAGGGAACCTCAATTAAGAAAATGCTTCCTTAAGATGGGGCTGTAGGCAGGCCTGTAGGGCATTTTCTTAATTAATGATTGATGGGGGAGTGCCCAGCCCATGGTGGGTGGTTCTATTCCTGAGCTGGCAGTCCTGGGTTCTGTAAGAAAGCAAGCTAAGTAAGCCAGGACGCAGTATTCTGTAATAGCATCGGCTCCTGCCCTGTTTGAGTTACTGTCCTGACTTCCTTCAGAGATGAACAGCGATGTGGAAGCCTAAGCCAAATAAACACTTTCCTCCCCAAGTTGCTTTTGGTCATGGTATTTCATCACCCTAACTAAGACACATGGGTATAGTGGTCCACCCTTAATCCACTGTGACCCCATCCTCACTAACTGCTGCTATAAAATGGCATTTTCCAATAAGGTTATATTCGAGATGCTTGTGGCTAAGTCATGAACATCTGAGCCCGAGGGCAACAAATTCAACTTGCAACACTTGTCCCGTTTGTCTAAATGGTGATTAACCCAGGGACGATTTAATGACCCGTTGGGTATCTCCAGTGATGCGCCGTGTGTGGTTTTCATCAGTTCACGAGTAGGTTATAGCTCGAATATCCCCCAATCTGTGCAAGTCCTGGGAACCATGTGTGGTCTGCAAGGCCCTGGTCACCTTTGCCCAGCCCCCTCCAGCTCTTCTCCCTCAAAAGTGTCTCCTTTCCAGAACCGCCCTTCCAATCCCAGCTCCTTCAGCCGCCCTGGATTCCGAGCTCCATTTCCTTAACTCAGCAAAGCTGCCAGACTCCGGATTCCTTCTCCCTCTGCCCACGCAGCAGCACAGAAACCACCTTCAGGCAGGAAGCCAAGGTGATCTTCAGGCTCAGCATTCATTTCTCCTCTCTCAGGGATCACAGGCCTGTGCTGCTGTCTTAAGTTAAATGGACGTAATTATTTCCTGTCTTCTTTCCAGTGTCCAGTTGTTTAACCCTTCTTATACCCCTGTACTCATCTGTATTGATTTTTTTTTCAGTGTGTTGAATACTAAGATAAGGTAAAGAACCGCAGAACCATATTCCCAGGGTTCTCACAGAGGCCCACTACCAACATTTGATCATTGGCCTTCTCCCAGACACACCTGTAAGCCGGGCAATGTTCGCTGTGTACAATCCCCTCTGAAGCCAAGGGGGAAGGTAACTGATTATAGTGCAGCAGCCCTAAACGTCAGGCAGTCCTGAGAAACCATGGGACCTGCCTTGCCATACGTAGCTGCTGTGGCTTCCTGGTTTCATTGTTATGCTCCGTGGAGTAACCAGGAAGACATTCAAGTTTCTGTCAAACATTTGAGTTCAGATGTGCCAA
>CABHPP010139051.1:0-66710 GCA_902168425.1 Peromyscus attwateri | reverse complement strand
TGCTCTAGGCATAATTACCCACTAAGATAATAAACAGAGAATATTTAATTTTTAGGAGTCAAAGATATTTTAGTGTAAATTCTTTTTTAATGCAACCTCACAGAAGAAAAAAAGTACAGATTTGCCTATGTTTATACAGTTTTTGTGTAGCTGTAACTGTCTTCTGATTTTAATGATTTTTATTTTTACTATAACGTGTTTTTTTTATGATAAATTAGACTGTCTAGAAACAGAAGTTACAAGACAAGTAATTATTTTAGAGCTTACATGAAGTGGACATTGTTCAAATTTAATCAAATTTGGTCATGCTAATTTTAAAGTCATTTTAAAAAATGTTTTGTGAAAACAGGAGTACTATTCTACACTATAAAATTGCTTAATTTGTTGTACACAATAGAAACAGCCATTGCAGTTAAACTATTTAGTCTTTATGAAGATAAATAAGATGTACATTTTTTCCTAGATTGCCATGGAGCAAGGGAAATTAAAGTTACCTTCTACGAACCAACATAGCTTTCCCATTTTGGAAAATGCAAGCTTCTTTTTAAATTAAATATAGTAGTTTTATAATCTGCAGTTGGCTCATTTTCATATGTATTCTAGTTTAAGTGACCTTTTAGTGTTTAGAAGGATATAGAAACTTCAAAGGCAAAATGCAAAGTGCTTAAAAACAGGGACTACTCAGTGAGTTCATATTCCTTTACACTTTCTTCATTTTTGTGGAATATCAGCAGTGTTCCTGTGCTATTGAGTTATGACTAGTTTACAATAGACATTTCAGTTTGGAGAGTCAACATAGCTTTTGTAAGCAATTATTCCATCAGCCGTGACTGCACCAAGTCATCCCTGACTGTCCTAGAAAGGCTCCTCTGGCCTGGGAAGGAGCGTTCTGACCCTTTCTCCAACTCTACTGGGAATCGGAGCTCTGGGAGCCCCCATAGAAATCATGAAAACTATGTATTTATTTTACTTCTGTGGAGACTTAAAAACAAGCTTTCGTGTTTAGGTTGTCTTTATGTTTCATAATTTTGCAAAAGTATTTATTTATTTTATGAGTGTGTGTATATGTTCAGTGTATGTATGTACTTCATGACAGTTCAGGTGCCTGGGGAGAAAGTCAAGTTCCCTGAAATTTTAGGTAGAAGTCATTGTTTGCAGTCCTATACAGGTGTTTGGAAACACCTCTAAAGGCAACAAGTGTTCATAAGAAAACACTTACTGTTTTGTGGGAGCATTTCCACTGAAGAACGATACTATTTTTCCTCTGGATTCTGCATCTCAAATTCTGTTAACAAGAAATCTCAAAATTCCTACAATTTGGTTTTAATTATGTGAACTTTCCTAATTTGTTCAACCTCTCTTTTAGAAACAATCAGGAAAATAAACCAAGAAACAAAAATAAACCAGGATAACTAAAAAACGAAGAAAAGAAAACAAAAACAAGAAGCCCACATACACATAAAAATACACAGACATACACAAAAACCAAATCATGCAGATTCAAAATTGTAATTGTAAATCATAGTATATAAGCAAAGTATCGATAAGACAGAAAATGTCCAACAAAGCAATATGAGACAAAACACTGATATAAATATCATTTAGTTTATTCTATGCTTGCCATCTACTGCTGAGCGTGGGACTTATGCTTAAGTGTGATTAATATACTCTGCAAAAATTCATTGAAAGGAAAATTATTTTTTCCCTTGCAAAAGGGTGCCAAATGGAGATGGATTCTTGGCTAAGGATGGGAGCCTGTGTCTACTTACTCCATGCAGAGTTGTGACCCCATCAGACTTCAACCTGTGTATGTCTGTGTACTGTATTCCTTAATAATTTCTAAAAGTAGATTGACATGTTACTCAATGATTGATGTCAGAGTATTAAAACCTTTGCTTATTAGAGTAACTTGAAATTATACTTAAACACTGAAAATTATAGCTCATTAGACACTACTTTTGTATTTTCATATGTATCAATGATTGAGTTTTTTTCTAGCCTTCTTTCCTCCATTTATGAAACATCATTTATGAATTCATAAATTTATCTACTGTACTACATCTCAATTTTATTGATGATTAAAAATGATGTTTTTGAAATTTCATTATATAAACTAAATTTTTTGCTGGTTAAAAGCACAATTTGGTCTATACTTACCATTTCTTTGAATCTACATGAATATATCTGAGTCATCATGACAGAGATACATGCTCAGGTAGTTTATTCCAGCATTAGTCAGAATAGACATGCAATTGAATCAGACCTCCAGTCTATGACTGGATTCATGTGAATTTGTATGTAATGAAGTTATTTAACCAAAAAACAAAGATAAAATTATGTTCTTGTCAGGAAAAAGAGAGGACTATAGATCATCATAGCAAGTAAAATTAGGAAACTCAGAAAGACAAACATTGCATGTTTTCTTTCATGTTTTTATCCTTTCAGGTTTATATCTTATTCCTTTGGGTAAATATTTTTATTACATATTGAAAATTTGAAAATTATATGTGGTGATATATTGTATACCCCAATAAAGCTTGCCTGGGGATCAGAAGACAGAACCATCCACTGTATTAGACAGGGAGGTCAGGCAGTGGTGGCACACACCCTTAATCCTCTCACTCAGATATGTGCCTGGATCTCTATGAGTTCAAGGCCACACTGGAAAGAGATGCAGGCAGTGGTAGCACACACCTTTAATCCCACTACTGGGAAGCTCACACGCCTTTTATCTCAGGAAGTGACAGCAGGGCGGAGAAAGGTATATAAGGCGTGAGGAAACAGGAACTAAAACAGCACTTCAGCTGAGACCCTATCCGGTGAGGACTTAGAGGTTTTCAGTCTGAGGATACATGGAGTTGGTAGGCAATAGGAGGCGGCTGTGGCTTGCTCTGCTTCTGGGATCTTTCAGCTTTCACCCCAATATCTGGCTCTGAGTTTTTTATTAAAAGACCATCTAAGATTTGAACAGCAATTATATTTCTAACTGCTTTATCTCTTTTATAAATGCTCAGCTTGAATTATTATTTTCAGTTCTTTTAACTACACTTCTGAAAACTCTTTCTCATTTTTGTTTCTACCTAGGTTCTTTCAGCAGCCCCACACACGTATTTTTCGTCAGAAAATGTCTGATGAACAATGACTATCCTGTATTGGACACATACATATATTTAATGCTACAGTGGTACTTACTGTTCTAACATTTGCGTTGTCTTATGTGCCCTACTTTCTAACCATGTGCCACTTAACAAACTGATAGGGCTAATAGGGCTGTCACATAGAATGTACAACACTGACTTAAATGTAAATTTTAGACGAAGAACAAACATTTCCCAAATAACTCTTCCATAGACCTAAACTGCTTTTTTCTTGTTTATCTAAAATTGAATTTTAACTGATAGTGGATTTTTCCTTCCCACATTGGCAATTCTATGACAGGAAAAGGCCATTTTATAGTAGTGTATCCTGAGGCCATTAGTATGTGCAATACAATTAATCATTGCTGTAAAACAGGTGCACTATGCAGGTGAAAAATGTAAGTGTTGAAGATGATACTTAAAACTTAAAGGGACTAAAAGTAGTAGGAAGTCGGATAATTCAACAGTAGAAAGTAGGTCTTAGGAAAATAGTGAGAGACACTAAACATTTTTTTCTTTTTTTTTTCTTTGTTTTTCTTTTTGGTTTTTTGAGACAGGGTTTCTCTGTGTAGCTTTGTGCCTTTCCTGGAACTCGCTTTGGAGACCAGGCTGGCCTCGAACTCATAAAAATCCCCCTGCCTCTGCCTCCCGAGTGCTGGGATTAAAGGCCATCACCACCCGGCAACACTAAACTTTTCATTTGGATGTTTTAAAGCTTAAATCTGAGTATCAAAAATTAGTAACTACAAACAAAAAAGTACATATTTTAGCTCAAAATTTTTTAATGATCACATTTGCATATTATCTTATTATTAATGTATTACTACAAATTATAATGAAGAATGGAACACATTAATTAAGTCCTTTAATCTTTATATTTTCTAAATGATAGAGACAATTTTGTGTATCAAATAAACCTGCACAAAGTATTTGCACTCTATCATTAATATCTATATGAGATATACAATTCAACCTTACACAAATTAGGAATAAACCTACTTTTGCCACCTTGTACAGAGTAAAATGATTATTATTCTGCTAAATTTTCTTCAGGTATAGTAAAGCTCACATTTGAAAACAGAAGGAAGGAGATGTGAGTAGCAATTAATTTAATATATCACTAGCAAATATCTTCAATGCATGTTGTTGCACTTGATAGAAAGAGAATTGGGAAACATCACATTTGATTAATGCCCTTGCTACCAAAGTCCTGAGTGGTGCTAAATAATTTGAACTTTACATAGAGTACCAGAGGTGAACAACAATAAACAAATAAAATATTGGTTAAAATAATTCCCCTAAGATAAAAAAAAATGCCCTGCAATTTTAAACCAGGTAATTGTTGGTCGTGATAATAGAACACAAGCTCTTGTGGGGCTCATTGGATGGTGTCTCATGCAGGGCTCACTGGATGGTGTCTCATGTGGTATTCTGCTAAATGGCCATACTCAAGGCAGAAGATGGCTTACCTGTGGTGGGGATTTCAACCATGGCACTACTGACAGCCTGATAGTAGATCAAGATTATAGAGTTGTGTTTTGTTGTTAAGTAGTTTAATGAATACTTATTTATTTTATGATTGAACTCTGTTATCATGGTTTTTATTTGTGCTTCTTTGTCTTTTTTTTCAAAGTTTGAAGATTTTAATGCAAAAGATAAAATATATTTTCCTCAAAGGCATTATGAAATTTACAGCTTAAGGTAGAAAATACAAAACTGCTTCTCTCCAGTGGAATAGTAGCTAGAGGTCTTCTCCTAATACCCTTCCAACAACTTTGTATGTATAAAAAGTCAATACATATTTAATAGTGATAGAAAATTAAATTTATGGTTCTTTTCTTTATGAATAAAATAGCTCTTATAATATTCAAATTTAACATTAAATTGCATCTTAATTGGATTTTATTTTTTATATTATTTATCAGTTACTGGACTAAGTACAAAGAAAGATAACAATCATTACAGCAAAAGTATCAAATTTGATGTTAGAGGGACAGCAAAAAAAGAACAAGGAGACAAGGGAGGCCTATACAGAATGTTGAGCAAGGTCTATCTAGACCATGATTGGACAAAGTACAGAGACTAGTAGCCAAACTAGTGGAAGCACATGAACTGTGGACCAATAGCACAGGAGCCCCCATGGTACTGGACAAGGCATTCTGGACAAGTAAGACAGTTGTTTAGCTTGAACTGTTTAGGGGCACCCAGGCAGTGGCATCAGGACCTGTTCCTAGTGCATGAGCCGGCTTTTTGGAACCTAGTGCCTATGGCGAGACACTTTGTGCAGCTTGGACCTGCCTCAACCGAATATATGAGGCTCTGCTGACTCCCCATGGGAGACCTTGCCTTGGAGGAGGCAGGAAAGGGGGGGTGGGTTGGGGAGAATGCTGGCGGGCAGGAGGAGGGAGGACAGGAGAATCTGTGGTTGGTATGTAAAATGAATAGAAAAATCTCTTAATAAAAAAAGAAAAAAAGAATGTTGACACTGGGTGGTGGTGGCACTTACCTTTAATCCCCAGCACTCGGAAGGCAGAGCTAGGCAGATTTCTGTGAGTTCGAGGCCAGCCTGGTCCACAGAGCGAGATCCAGGACAGGCACCAAAACTACACAGAGAAACCTTGTCTAAAAAAATAAAAACAAACAAACAAACAAACAAAAATGACACAAAATGAAAGTCACTGTTTTTCATCTACAGGCTCCCATCTGGGACATTTCCTTACTTCTGAACCAGCCTTTGCATTTCTGCAGTTCTTCTCAACATCTCTCATATTTGGGGATGATTATAGGAATCCAAAACAAAACCTAAGCACCAAGACAAATATCCCAGAAAAATGTTACTATTTACAAAGTTTGGTTAAGTGGCTTGTTCTATTGGGGTCAATTAAATAATGTCAAAGAAGAGCCTATGGTCACTCTGTGGAAGGCAGAGGAACAGCTGAAGTTGTCAAGAGGACTAGGTGGAAATTCCAGCCCTCTCTTTGGTTTTTATTTACATAAATATGTAAGTATATGCAATCTCTCTAATTGATCTTTGTCTTCTATTCCATTATTCCATTCAATTCCCACAAAGCCTAAAGTCTCACCTGACACTGACTTCCAGATGTTTTCTAAATAGAAATGCAATGAACAGATCTTATTACTTGATTACTTATTGAGGGGTATTTTTCTCAGTACCAAGAATGTAAATTTTTTCAATTTTAAATTAGTGATTGAGAGTACTTGATGAAGAAAACTATGTAAGTATGCAAATTTGATCAACGTTTTGTGTGTGTGTGTGTGTGTGTGTGTGTGTGTGTGTGTGTGTGAAGAGAAAGAGGAAGGAGAGGGAGGGGCACCAAAGAATATTAACACTATGTTAAATGCAGCATTATTCAACTGTGATAGAAATCAGAGCCACTATTCATTATCAGCAGGAAAATATAGCTATTGTGTTAGAGTCAGATATGAAATATTGCTTCTGGTACAAAAGAATATATTTCTACTTTACAAAAACCGCAACAACTCTCATAAGCACAATACTATCAAAAACTTGAGGTATGAAAGCAGTCATGTTATTCATAAAGTGTAAATTTGTGTAAAGGAAGAAAACCTAATCTCAGGTGGTAAATTCCGTATGGTAGAGTCAATCTTGGAATGATGGAAAGAATTATTAATCAAGGCTCATGAAAAGTATTTGGCACAAAAGAATTTACTTGCATAATACTTTATGAAAATAGTATTTCCCTTCTTACATTCCATTCTCTGTACTTAAAGAAAACCAATTAATATTAATAACATGTAAAGGTTATGTAACAAAAATATTAGAAACCCATGATAAATGAAAAATATAAAAATGAAAATAGCACAACTCTTTGAGTACAGTGTTAATTATGAAGATCTTCATAGTCATTAACAATCTGAAAGACAAAAATCAATGTCAAGATAATACCATTTCAATGCTGTATGGCCAAAAAGTAAAGTCTAGTGGCCCACATTGTGGTCGAGAATAGAGAGAAATGGGAATATTTGCCTACACTTCGTGGTGGCCAGAATCACTACCAGCCTATGGGCAACTTGGAAATCTATAATAATAATATTCAGATGTATATTTTGAGTGTACATGTGCTTGTATGTTCATGTGCGCTCACATGTGCTTGTAAGTATGCATGCATGTGATACCACGTGGAAGCCAAATCTCAACTTCAAGTATAATTCCCTATGAGTTAGTTTTTGTTTTTGTTTTGTTTTATTTTTTAGGGGAACAAGACCTATCTTTGGTCAGAAAATAGAGTAGTAGGCTAACCCAGCAGGACACTGGACCTTAGAGATCCTTTCTCTTTTAACTAGTGCCCAGAGTTTAAGCAAGGGCTATATGATAGCTCTTCTTCTTCTGTTGTTATTGTTCTTCTTCCTCCTCTTCCTCTTCCTTGTCTTCGTCTTCTTCTTCATCTTCATCTTCTTCTCTTTTTTTAAATGGATTTTCTGACAAGTTCAAACTCTCATAGTTGAGAAGGAAGCACTTAGGTGAGATACCTCCTCAGGCCCATATATATATATATATATATATATATATATATATATATATATATACATATATATAACTTTAACAAACTTAGTTAGATAACTTACTTAGATTACTTTCTATCATATTACATGAAAGTCTTAAATGTGTTTCTATGTTCTGATGTAAATAGCAGGTCCCCAGTAGTTATTTGGTATCCCACACATTTTCTCTTATTGCAATTTGCCATTCAGTTTTGATTTGATTTTGAACTAACCTAACAGTTCAGTTTCAATTGAAGTTCTGAAGTTACAGAACTAAATTCAGAAATTACTCTGTAAAACTTTCATCCACTGCAAACATTTTGGGCATTGTTTTAAAGCTACATTTTAAAGTCCCTACTATTTTCCTCCTAAAGATAGTATTAAATCAAATCTGAGTGACTTAGCCCTACACCTCAGATTTGTGCATATCTCCTTCCTTGTTAGAGAAGCTTCTATTTGAAGCAGACAGCAACTCCACAGAGACTGACATCTGGACAAAATGCAGAGAATAAGTGACTGTGTAAAGGTCTCTATATTACACCTTTTCTTCTCTAAAGACCCAGGGATCATTTGTGGAAGAGTGATCAGAAATCAGTAGTACTGAGTCAAAGAAGAAGAAAGTGGGCCAGCAATCAGGTGTGTGTGTGTGTGTGTGTGTGTGTGTGTGTGTGTGTGTGTGTTTTCTAACTATGTGCAGCTGCCATATTTTCTGGGTTGGCACCTGACTTTTTAGGAAACTCTGATGACTGCATGACCTTTAGGAAATACTACTGATCCCCAATACCTGTTTTTGTCACTAAATTTACATTCCCTTAAACACTATTAACATATCTGTTGCTTTACCTTTTCCTAAATGTTTAACATGCATTTAAAAATTCTGTTCATCTTCATACTGTATTTTTTGTGAAATTTATGGCAAATATACAGCATGTGTCCAAGGAAACTCATTAGTGCATTGTATGCATTATTTTAATTTCCATCCCATAAAGAGTTATTTTAACGTCTAGGACTCTGTACCTCAGGAAACTTTGGTATTTCCAGGTGATAAAGTAAATGGCCAAGTTATGAAAAATTCTTTGCTTGAAATTTGTCTATTGGGATTAATTTTTAAGTGGAATAATATTTTAAATAAATATAATTTGGATTTTATACTGAATTCACCATGTCTATAGAATATTTTTAGCTAATAAATACAAAAAAATGGAATTGATTAAAACACAGTCATTTCATTGATACAATACATTTAATTTAGAATTACTTTTCAATAAATAATTTATATTCATTATCAATTATGTTTTTATCATGATATGTTTTATAGCATATCTCTTTTAAAAAAACATGGATAAAAGTTAATTAATAAAGCAAATATCCTCAATTATGAAAATGAGTCAACACCAACAAAATGAAAATAAAGTCTTGAAATTTGTAATAAAGCTAAGCAGAAGGTTGCTTCACCCACAGACCCTAGGGAAATAAAGTTAAAATGTCAAAATGGTACATTCAGAATAGAAAAATTTTAATAAGGTCTATAGTATGGAGACTTTTATGTTTCTCACTAGAATAATACTAAACATTCTGCTTTTTCTATTTTGGATATTGGAGTTGTGTGTATGTATATAATATCTTGGTTATCAATTTCTAGATAATGTAAAAAATCAAATCTTTTCTGAAGCAAGAATTTATAATATTCTTTTCTCTATAGTTGTATACTCATAAAAGAAAGTAGGGTTGTGGAAGTAGAAAAAAAAACACTCAGTGTCATTTCATTATGAATCTGTTTCTCACATTTAAATGTTTAGAAGTAATACAACCTGAAATTCCAAAATAACTATAGATCACATAGCATTTCATATTTACTTAGTTATCTTGAATTCATACATCTTAGACAGCATAGTATAAGGTCACTGTATATTGAAAAACAAATATGTTCAAATGATGTACAGTGATAACAGTGATGTATTTTATGGTCCTTATTCCAACATAATCCTTCTGCTTTATAGGTCTGAGGAGCTCCACCAAAGATTGTTACCTTGGATGAAAGAAGAGTTGCTTCTACTGCAGCCCCATACAATCATCAACAAATGGGGAGCAGTGGGAAATCCTGATGGGGATGTGTTCAGATTCCAATCAAGTCATGTAAACATTATCTGTGATTTATGTTTATTTTTTCTTTCATAAAACAAAGCCTAACACAAAATATGTTGTTTTTGATGTATTATATTTAATTTATTCTTGGAAAGTTTTATACATGTATGCAATGTTTTTGATCTTATGTATCCTACACTTCCCCCTACAAACTCCTGAGTTTTTCCTTCCAAACTCTCCCCTCTCTCTCTCTCTCTCTGATAGATAGATAGATAGATAGATAGATAGATAGATAGATAGATAGATAGATAGATAGATATAGATAGGTACATTTTTGATAACTCATTGAGTATAATCATTGTTGTCTAAATACAAATATTTAAATAAATGTGGGTCTATACAGTTGATCAAAGTCAACCTTCTTTGGGCCACACCCATAAAGAACTCACTCTCCTTCTTCTCAAGAAGCACAGCTGTCTAACAATTAAATGTTTAGGTGCCTATATCTTTCCCCTACTTATGCTGGTATATTAATTGGCTTATCTTTTTATGTCTTATGCAGACAACTTCAATTGTCAGGATTTCATGTGTAATTTTTTTTTGTCATGTCCAGAAAGCAATGATTTTTTCAGTCTTCCTGAACCACTCTATCTTGCTCAGGTATTTTAAGAAAACAGAGCATAGAAAGGTATTTTGCTGCATAATTTTTAATATTTAATATCTTAGTTTATATATGCTGCTATACCAGAATACCTGAAAAAAAAAAGTAAATGAGGGAGTACAGGGGTTTATTTCTTGTGATACTAAAAACTGGTCAGTGACCCTTTTTGTGACCAGTACTTCCTTTCCACATCACAGGTTAATGAAATATGGAAGGGTAAGAAATCACAATCCAGGCAGTAGTGGTGCACACCTTTAATCCCAGCACTAGGGTGACAGTTTTCTGTGAGTGTGAGGCTAACCTGGTCTACAGAGTGAGTTCCAGGACAGGCTTCAAAGCCAGAGAGAAACCCTGTCTTGAAAAAAAAAATCACATATATATACAAAAGATCAGAGAAAGTCAAAATTTGTCATTAGTGAGAACCAATATTGAGATAACTAATCTGCAATGTAAGTCCTAAAAGTCAGGCTCCTATAATCTAATCACCTTGTTAAATTCTTATTTCTCTATTCTCTAAAGTTGAGAATTAAGATTTCAACATATAAAATTCAGTGAGTGTAGTCAAACCAGCATACTTAGTAAAAAAAAATTCACAGGAAAAGACTCTGATCTTAGTTCTCTCAGATATATTATAACATCACATTTTAAGAAGAGACATCTTCTGTTCTCTATACCTTGTATAAATCCATGCAATGATTGTGTATATTTTTCTACAATTTTTCAAGTTTCACATTTAAATTAACTTTGGCAAACTGTCCACATGTATTATCCTTTGCAAATTCTCAATTTCATCCTGATAAGAAATGCAAAATTATTTTAGTGGCTTCAACTATTCTTAGATATATTTCTACAAATTATATTAGAGGAAATACAAAGGTGCATCTCTAATTTGAACTCTGACAAATTTATAGCCTAATCAGCATATAATTCTTACCAAATATGACTTAGCATTCTCCTTACAAAAATGTTTTTGTATCTGAGTGCTTAAACTATTGTTTGATAAGAAGATTAAGCTTACATATTTTGAATTATATTACAGTCAATAATTGACTACAGTTAATTATTTTAGTTAATGTATTAATAGTATTATATTGCCTGTCTAGGTTATGAAGTATGTTCCCAATTTCTCTAATCATCATAATTTTAGTTGTCCTATATTTTAATATTTTTGTTGTAATTCTCCCTTCCCACCCTCTCTCCATGTGTTACATGTAGATGAGTGTCACTTTAATGCCAGTGTTTGTGCCTTGGTTCCCTCACATAACTCAATAGTATTCATCCTTAATGTTGTGGCTATAAGCACACAGCCATGCCCAGGGTTTTACGTAGATACTGGGTACTTAACTCAGGGCCTCATGCTTACCTAGCATTACCCTTCATTGAGTTATCTCCCCAGACTTGCTAATACATTTTAATCTACTCAAACATGGTACAATTTCCATTTTGAACTATCATTTATTTACTACCCTGGAATGCAAAGAATTTGTACATGTTTGATGTATGTGAACTATTTCCAGAAAAACAAGATATTTATATGTATTTTTATTATTTTATTGGGTAATTACAGAGATGCAAATGTAGGTGATAAATTCAGTTATCATAAATAGGATACTTTTGTGTTTCTGTGAAAGTGAATAGGAATAATTACATTCTGGCTTCCATGCTAAGGACAATGATAGTACACATGTGACCTATAATGTAAACAATAAAATTTCGTGTATACACAGTAAAGTTTGAGTGCTATTTTTTTTTTTTGGTTTTTTCGAGACAGGGTTTCTCTGTGTAGCTTTGCGCCTTTCCTGGATCTCGCTCTGTAGACCAGGCTGGCCTCAAACTCACAGAGATCCACCTGCCTCTGCCTCCCGAGTGCTGGGATTAAAGGCGTGCGCCACCACCGCCCAGCTGAGTGCTATTTTAATCTCAAATTTAGTTGAAATACTTAAATTTCAATCAAAAGAAGGCATGATTCAAATTAATTTTAACTGTTGGGAAGTATGGGAACATAAATAAGTTTATGTTAAAATATGTTTCTATGGTTATCTATTTTAATAGATTCTTAAAATAGTCTTCAAGTTTTTACTCAATCCATGAGGAGTAGATACAGCCAATATTTATATACTCTAGTAAAAAGAGGTCAAAATCACTAGAGTAGAAAAGCACAGCCAGGCAGTGGTGGCTCACACGTTTAATCCCAGCATTCGGGAGGCAGAGGTAGGTGGATCTCTGTGAGTTTGAGGCCAGCCTGGTCCAGGAAAGGCTCCAAAGCTACACAAAGAAACCCTGTCTAGGAAAAAAAAAAGCACTAGGCTTGTTTTTATTCTATCGTTCCTTCTGACATTCTAGTATTGTGTATATAGATGATATAAGACAGGTCTCTTCTGATTATTTCACTAATCCTTTGGTTATAAAAATGGAAAGCATATTGTTTCTTCACAAATATTGCTCACATCAAAGACTTTCTTCAACATCTAATTCAGTGCCCACTAGCCCATGTAGACATATCTTTTAAAATTAAATAAAATTTAAAATTTAAATTTCTTGGTCGAACCATCATTTTTAGCACCCGTGAGTCACTGTAACTACCAGGCACCATATCTGAGCATATAGATATAAATATTCTCTGTAGCATTCAAGTACTAAGTTGAAATCCTAATTGTAATATGAAGCTGCCTACAGAATTATTCATCATCAAAATTCATCATTCTTTGTTATGTTTGGGTGGAATAGCAAATGCTAAATAAGTAATATCAGCAGAATTTACTTAGCTAAGATTTTGATATTGTTATATAATTAAGTCAATTCATAAGGTGTTATGGCTATTGTACACTTCAACTAGAAAGATTTGATGTAGGCAGATAGGAGTATGGCCCAAATAAAACTACCTTTGTAAAACCTTAATTAATTATATGTTAATATGCTGTATGCATGGAATAGTAGTAAAAAATGGTTAAGACAAAGGTTTTATAAGTTTGCTTTGTCAACAAGTCTAGGTTCTCTGCCTTGAGTCAAGAAAAATAAATGGGGAGAATAGATAAGTGGAAGTCAAAAAACTTAAAATGTGTTTCCTCTGTGTGTATGTATATACTTGTGTGTATCTATGTATGTGTGTTTATTCTTGGATGTGTGTGCATGTGTGTTTGTGTGTGTGTGTGTGTGTGTGTGTGTGTGTGTGTGTGTGTGTATGTACACAAAGAAGACAAATAGAGAGCAGAGAAAGAATGGAATATGAGGCTTATTCAGTGCCATATCCAGGTCACTATAAGAGGAAAAGTGAATGATAAACACAGATATTTTAATAAAGAATTATTAAATATTTTAATAAAGAATAAAGAATAATAAAGAAAGGCAAGGTCTCCCATGGGGAGTCAGCAGATCCTGGTACATTCAGTAGAGGCAGGTCCAAGCCTCTCCTTCCTGCACCAAGGCTGAGCAAAGTGTCTCACCATAGGCACTAGGTTCTAAAAAGCCTGCTCATGCACTAGGGACAGGTTCTGGTCCCACTGCCTCGGGGCCCCCTAAACAGTTCAAGCTAAACAACTGTCTTGTTTATCCAGAGGGCCTAGTCCAATACCATGGGAGCTCCTCAGCTATTGGTCCACAGTTCATGTGTTTCCACTAGTTTGGCTAGTTGTCTCTGTACTTTTCCCAATCATGGTATAGATATCTCTTGCTCATAGAATCCCTCCCTTCTCTCGACTATTGGACTCCTGGAGCTTTGCCTGGGACCGGCCATGGATCTCTGCATCAGATTTCATCAGTCACTGGATGAGGGTTCTATGATGACAGTTAGGGTCTTCAGCCATCTGATCACCAGAGTAGGCCAGCTCAGGAACCCTCTTGACTATTGCCAGTAGTCTATGGTCAAGTCATCCTCGTGGATTCCTGGGGACCTCCCTAGCACTCTGCTTCTCCCTATTCCCATGGTGCCTTCATTTATCATGGCATTTCTGCCCTTGCTCTCCCACTCTGTTCCTGTTCCAGCTTAAACCTCCCGCTCCCCTAAGCTCTCATTCCCTCATCCATTGCCCTCCATTACCCCCCTCACTTCCAGTTTGCTTATGTAGGTCTCATCCATTTCTCCATCACTGGGTGATCACTGTGTGTAGCTAGAGTTTTCCTGCCTGGCCCATGGTCAGGATAAATCTTTTTCACCTGCCAGTCCCACAGCTGCTCAGACCCAACCAAGTAAACACAGAGACTTATATTGCTTACAAACTGTATGGCCGTGGCAGGCTTCTTGCTAACTGTTCTTATATCTTAAATTAATCCATTTCTATAAATCTATACCTTGCCACATGGCTCGTGGCTTACCGGCATCTTTACATGCTGCTTGTCCTGGCGGTGGCTGGCAGTGACTCCTTCTACCTTCCTGTTCTTTTAATTCTCTCTGTTAGTCCTGCCTATACTTCCTGCCTAGCCACTGGCCAATCAATGTTTTATTAGCAACACATTTGCCATACAGAACATCCCAAAGCAACTGTGTCTTTCCTAGAGTTCTCCTTACAAACTACCCTCCCTGGAGCTGTGAGTTGCAGTCTGGTTATCCTTTGCTTTATATCTAGCATCCACTTATGAGTGAGTACATACCATGTTTGTCTTTCTGAGTCTGGGTTACCTCACTCAGGATGATATTTTCTAGTTCCATCCATTTGCCTGCAAACCTTATGATGTCATTGTTTTTCTCTGCTGAGTGGTACTCCATTGTGCATATGTACAACATTTTCTTAATTCATTCTTCAGTTGAGGGACATCTAGGTTGTTCTGGATCTTACAAATAATGCTGCTATGAACATAGTTGAGCATGTGTTCTTGTGGTATGATTGAGCATTTCTTGGGTATATACCAAAAGTGGTATAATTTTTTAATTTACACATTTTTGTTGCTACATTTTTTTTTTTTGGTTTTTTGAGACAGGGTTTCTCTGTGTAGCTTTGTGCCTTTCCTGGAACTCACTCTGTAGCCCAGGCTAGCCTGGAACTCACAGAGATCATCCTAGATCTGCCTCCCATTGCAGATGGGAGATTAAAGGCATGCACCACCACCACCCAGCTTAGTTTACACATTTTTGTATATGAAATATTAGATATTCCATATCATACCTTAAGACTGTTACAGTGTTTATTATATAATTTTTATTTGCATTATTAATATAAATGCAGTATAGGCATTAAATGGAGCATTATATTTCTTTGAATCTCCATGATTTGGATGCATTTTATAAAACTCTGGAAAACAATATATATTATTATCCAGAAATATAACTTGTGTTTATTTTTCATAATCATAGTTGATATTTTCATTATGCATATAAATATATAATCAAAATTCTCTGTTGATATTAAATTAGTTTGTTTTATCTGAGTGTATTTGTGTTTGTAAAATGAGTCCTCTTTTTCTTCTGATTTCATTACCTTTCCTTGTCAAAATGTATGATATATAGTGATGATTATTCATCTATTCTGAAGCCTTTGGACATTTTTCATGTAACTTACATAGATAGTAAAAAGAAAACTGCATGATAAAGTAATGTTTGTCATAGTAGAGTTCCAACATAATATTTGATATGAGAATTATCCATAACAGTATACAGAGCAAAGGTCATGGTGGGCAATGTGGAAACCAACCTGAGTGATAACTCCTCACATTGCAAGTCACTTAAGATTATATTCACTTCATTTTCAATGTATCGATTTAAAGTATTTCTTTCTAAGTTATTTATTGATTGTATTTTCTAAATATTCACCTGTAGTTATGTGTATTTTTATGTTTGTGTGTGGATGGATGGATGTTGGTGCCCTCAGAAGCCAGAAATGGGGTTGGATCACCGGTAGCTGCAGTTGCTGACAGTTGGTAGCATTTTCATTTGAGAGCTGGGACTCTCTTGAGTTCTCTGCAAGAGCACCAAGAGCTCTTACTGCTGAGCCATTTCACCAGACTTGTTTAAATCTTTAAGTTCTTTCAGATACTTGGGGTACAAACTATTTGGTAGTAATTTTCTCTCTTTTTACTTAGTGTGTAATAGGAAAATTAAGGAATTTTTTTCAGTAAACATTAATTGATAATCACATACTCCCTCATGTAAGATACGGAATGGAATTATGATTATCTTATTCTCCTATAAATATTTATTAAAGTCTGGGCTTGAGCCTAGAACAAAGATAATAGCTGAAAAATTGCTGAAACTTAGGAGATACTACAGATGTCAAATATTACCAATGAAGTATGGTGCTGACATGTACTAACACACAATGCATTATATCTAGAAAATCCAGGATGCTCTGATATGTATGAACTGAAAGGGGAGTTAAGCATGCATGAATCTGAATCATGGTAACTGAGGTGGAAATCATGGTAGATGAGGGTGAAACTGACATCTCCTGATACTTGTTTTCCAGAATGTTGACTTATTGGACTTTTCCCACTTTTATTAAAAATAGATATTTTTGCCAGCATACTCATGTTTATTGTGCCATATTATACAGGTGATAATATATTAATGTCAACTTATGTACCCATGAATAGAATTATAGAAAAAGAAAATGCATGTATTTACAGTGGGATATTAGCAACAAATAAGAAAGAAATCTTTTACATCTGTAGGAACAAAACAAATAATATTATTTTAGTTGATAAAAAAGAGACACGAAAAGACACTCACAAGTACCACCCACATACTCTGTACTGCATGTGGACATGAAAAAGAAGTAAACATGGGCTTGTACTAGTAATGCGTGGGTGGTGAGAAGGTTTGGGGAATAGAAGTGTTAACAGAGAGGGACTGAATTTGATTATGGTACACTGTATAAATGTGTTCAAAGTCATAATAACATTCTTCAGAATAAAAAAACTCATGAAAAGTTCATGATATGAAATATTATTATATCTACAGTTACATATCTATTCTTAATCCATATATATAGAGAGAAATAAGGCACTGTCTTGTCAAACATTGCTTATAGCAAACTAAAATTGTCAATATTTGATGCTATGAAAAAAATGACAAACCTTACAAGTCATGGATTTATCTTCATTTTCACTCAGAAATTATTTACAAATTAAAAGAGCAGACACCATTATTACATTTATATCCCACTTTGATTCTATGAGCAAGGGGCATCAAGATCATGATGGGGAAACCTACAGTGACAACCAAGCCAAACTAGTGGGAACTCATTAACTTCAGATCACAGCTATGGAGCCTGCATGGAAATGGACTATGCCCTCTGCATAAGCTAGGCAATTGTGTAGCTTGATCTGCTTAAGAGGCCCCTGGTAGTAGGATCAAGATCCATCCCTGGTGCATGAGCAGGCTTTTTGGAGCCCACTACCTATGGTGGGACACCTTGAATAGCCTTGAGGCAGTGGGAGGGTCTTGAACCTGCCTCTACTGAATGTATCAGGCTCTGCTGACTCCCCATGGGTGGCCTTACCTTCTTGTAGGAGGGAATAGAGGATGGGTTGCGGGGAGAGGCTGGATGGGCATGGGCAGGAAGAGAGAAGAGGGAGATCTGTGATTAGTATGTAAAATGAATAAAAAATATTAATAAAAAATTTATATCTCACTTAACAGAAGACTCAGTAGTGATCATACAATCAGAACAGTGGTATAACAAGGGGATCAGGGTCCACTTCTGGGTAACTTTGATGTGACCAATTTCGTTTTATCTTATTATACTTTATATTGTTAAAAAATAAAATGAAAGGCCTAATTCTTACCTTTCTTGCCATGATTAAAATTCTAACAACAATAACACAAAAAAAGTCATTCCTATCCAGTTGTCCCATGGATTCAGGCTTATCCTTGCCCCAAATATAAAGACTAAGACTCATCTTCTCTACAAATATTTTTAGTGAGTGATATGTTAATAGCACTAAACTTTGAGGGTGGAAGGAAGAGAAAAAGACTATCCTGAAAAAGTTAGGGTACATCATTTGAATTACCATTTCGATACACTTGTAAAAACATTTGCTAAATTTGTATCATATGTACTTTCTAGATAAAATGTCCCCCATTACTTGCTCATTAACCTCCCATTTCCTTTCTTAAAGGTCATAATTCACCTATTATTTTTCTTTTGGAAACTATCAGTCTTCTTGGATCGATCCTTATTAACAGGTTAATTACCGTGTCTTAGGGAAAATAGATATTAAAAAGTATAATATATGCTGATTACGGTCTCTCCTCCCTCTACTACTTCAAGTTCCTTCTGGCCTCCCTCACATCTTGATCTATACCCTTTCTGTCTCATGTTAGAACACAAACAGGCTTCTAAGGGAATGATACTAGAATAAAATATAATATAATTAGAACAAAAGCTAGCACATTGAAATAGAACAAAACAAACAGAAAAGTGCCCAAGGAAAGGCGTAAGAAACAGATAGAGCTGCAGAGGCTCATTCCTTTGTACACTTGGAAATCATTTAGAAATACCATGGATCTGAAGGGTAAAAAGAAAGAAAAATGTATAAATAAAATGAAAACAAAAATGAGATTAAGAAGAATGGTGCTGTCATGACATTATAAGGAAAGGAACCTCCAAGAATGCCTTTAAACTTATTTTCTGTTGTTGTTCCAATGAGACTCCCTTAGAGGAAACTAAATATTTATTTGCTAATGATAATAAATTGGAGATAGCTTTAGAGTTAAGGACAGGGGCATATGTTCACTTCTCCTTTCAGCTCTAGGTGCAGAAAAGTGAAGGCCCTTGTACCTGCTGCCTCAGTCTTCCTGAGTCCTTATGTGCATCAGTCCTGTTGACTTAAAGGTCCTTGTTTCCTTGGTTTCCATCATCCCCTCCAGCCTCTTTGTTTCCTCTTCCTCAGGATTCCCTGATCCCTGAGAGGAGGGATTTAATAAATGATAAGTTTAGGGCTCCTGAAGGCCTGCCTCACCGCAGTCGCAACAAACCGAATCAGAGCAAATCAGGAAAAGCCCAGGTTTAATCGGTGAAGCTTTCCCGGGCGATTCCCGCCCCACAGACAGAAGACAGGGACACAAGACCAGAACAACCAAGAGTCTGTTTTCGGGAATGAGGCTTATATATCCCCTGTGGGAGTTGTCCTGGGCCTCTCTGGGGAGGAGCTGTGTTTGGTGGCCTCTGAAGGGGCAGGTTTGGAGAGGAGCTGTGTTTGGCAGGCTTTGAAGGGGCAGGTGTAGGGAAAGAGATGGGGAAGGGAGCCTAGTTGGTTCTTCCTCCAGACTCCTTCCAAACAATACAGACACTGTTTATGGCTGAGTGTTTCATGGTTTTTCACTCTCCCCATACTGTCAGCTTGTGGTCTCTGTATTTTTTCTCAATTGCCTCAGGAGGAAGCTTCTCTGATTATAGCAAGGCAATGCACTGGTCTCTGAGTAAGGCAGATTTTCATTAGGCATCATTTTATTGCTATATTGTTTTAGTCGAACACTGGCTCTGTCAAAGAAAGCCTGCATTTGTATTTGTTGCTGATTTAATGTTTCTGTTTCTACATTTCTCTTATGGTTATTGTTAATTTAATTGAAACTATACTTCTTCATTTGTTACTCAAACACATTTTTTGATGAATTAAACCATAAAAAAGAAAATTGAAATGTGAAACTAATTGTAAAATCCCTTCAGTGCTATGCTAACTTTGATTATTGCTTGCTTTGTGTTTGTTTGTTTGTTTGTTTGTTTGTTTTAATGAAGATGTTAAATTTTGCATGATTACAGGTTGTTGTCATATTAAGGGTTCAAAAATAAAACAAAATGTAATTTTTGTACATTTTCCAAAGTAAAAGGTAAAGAATTCAAGGGACATGTGAGCAGAGACATTCATTCACTAAGTGATAGATTCTTCTCTGCCTGTGTGAAAACTGATAGGAAAATTTCCATACCATATTCAATATTTTATATAAATACTATTGATGAAATTACTAAGGCCACTCCACATAGTTAAAAGGAAGATTTATTTAATGGGTAACTTACAAATGAAGGGATAGGTAGGTGGCGGGTTCTGGAAAAGGCGCAGCGCAGTCCAGCGGTGTTCTCTGGAGAACTCTCCTCAGTCTACCTCTCGCGTCCAGGTCCAGCCAAACAAAAGAGCGCTGCGCAACCCAGTCTCAGGTCTTCAGGCCCTCCCTTGGCCCCGCCTTGTAGGCGTGATAGTTACGGAAGCCTTAATGGGGGTTGGAACTTCCAGACCAAAGCTGGAATGGCTACCCACTACAAAATACAGTGTTATATCCCAGAATATGCTGTGGTAAAATACAGATGATTATAGTTTTCTACTTTTAAAGAGAGATGTAGAATATTTTTACTCAAAGTGAAGGATGAATGAATCATTGAATAAAGAGTAGACAGGTATATATTTTACCAGAAATATTTTTTTTCGTTGTGGGCAGCAAAGATACCCACCCAGAGTCCAGATTAATTTGTATATTAGTTAAATATTTGATACTACATTGAGTAATTGTTAGTTTGGGAAGTTATAACACTTATTGGAACAATAGGCACACAGGAGAAGTTTCGGAAGGTAATTACAGTCTCAATTAAAGGAAATCACTAACTTATCAAATGATATGTCTTTCTACATTTAAAGTTATAATTGTAATCTAAATAGTACTATCTCAGTTTGGTTACAGAGCAGCAAACATAACTCCGAGTCCAGCCGAAGCATCCGTTTTCACATTAGCGTGCCTTCACTGTTCATAATCATGCCAATATATTTAAGAAAGCTAATATCTGTTATTTTCTAAATTAGTGTCATAAAATGTGGCTCTGAAAATGTTTAGCTATAATCACCACTAACAGGTGTTAAAATAATGCTATATTGTTCCACTGATCAAAGACTAAAGTGCTTATATTGCAGTGATATTGTTATATTTTTAAGGCTTTAGAGCTTGAGGAAACTTTATTATAAAATAAAATAAACAATTTTCATAGCATTCATATACTTAAAGCTTGAATAACTATTAATCACAAAACATATAACACTGTCATTATATCAGCTTCACTTTCTGTAAGTGGATATAGTTGCCAATAAAGGAGTTTCCAAAGGCCTTATGCAGATAATATTCAGTGAGAATATCTACTCTGTTGTTTAAATTCTACTATACACAGTCTTCATATATCCATATATGTACAATGTAAGTCAGTACGCATGCTCAGAGCAGCTGGAGTGTTCTTGCTGAGCTTTTCACCTTACTTTTGAAATAGGTTTCTTTTGCAAAGGAGAAATGTGGAGCCCTCTTGGAGAAAATCTATTCCTTGGGGACATTTCATAATGAATAACTTGTCTTTTTGTGAAAATGCTTGTACTATTTTAAGAAATGAATAAACAGTAGGATGGTTGCCACAATGTGCTTTGTTATAATTTCTGAAAGCTGGCTTCCTGTGTTTCAGCGAATTGATTTTTTTTTTAAATAGTGCTTCTTTAGCTGTAGGACTTAGTTGACACCATTTTTTTTATTTCTTTTTCAAACCATGTGTTTAATTACTTTGTGTAGCAGAATGCAAAATGAAAGTACACTGTGATATTTTTAACTTTCCATTTACTATTTCAACTGAGAAAATATAGTACTAGTGATGAATATGTGCTGTATGTATTTCTTTTAAAGGTTTATTTTTGCTTTTGATGTATGCATGTGGAGAGGGATGTGTGCCACTTATATGAAATCATCCTCACAGTTTAGAATATCCCCTGGGGCCAGCAAAAATAATTCCAAGCTGATGTGAGACAACCAACATCCAAACATGGGGGTAGGAAACAAACTCAGATCCTCCGCAAGACTCAAAACTGCACTCAGCAGCGGGGAACCAGTGCATGACTGTACATATTTACTTAATGAAATGTATGTCATTTAATACACTAACCTAAGGACATAAAGAAATTCCCTTCATGACATCTTTCTTTCACTGAGCTCTTTCGTCTCCTTTATTCTCCTTTTTTTTTTTTTGTATTTTCTGATAGCTTTAATTATCTTCATCTAGCCATTTGTGTTTTCACAAGTCTTCAGATCATCTTCACATTTATTTAAAGTTCATCGATTTCAGATGCTTTTCCCTTAAGAAAAAATAATGTAATAAATTTTAAAATACTTTACAATAAGATATGAAGGTTTGAGACCTAATACAAGCGTTCTGCTAAACTGATGTCATATTAAATTGACCTCTAAATTCTTATCAGTATACCCATAGGTTAGTTCATATGTCAACCCTTATTTGAAAATCCATTTTGCCACTGAAAATGATAGTTCTTGGTTGTCAAGTTGGCTAAAACTGGAATTAACTAAATACCAAGAATCTGGCCATATTAATGAGGTATTTTTTTTAAACTGGATCATTTGATGTAGGAAGAATCTCCTTAATTTGAGCCACACTGTCTGCTGATAGCCTATATGAAGGGCATTGAAGAAGGAAGTTGTTTTTTTTTTTTTTTTTTTTGTCTGCTTACCCTCACTTTAACTTGCAAGTTCATTCCTTCACTAGTATTAGGATCTACCACTTCAGGATTCTGGAATATACTGAGCACTATCTAAGACATCCAGCCTTATAGACCAAATGACTGTTGGATCTTGAACCTTCCAGTGGGAGACAGCCATTATTGCAATAGCTATACCACAATATGTAAGTATAGACAAATTTTTAAATAGTCTTATTAAATAAGAAACACAGAGCCAAATATAGGGGTGAAAGCCTTAGAGGTCAGGGAAATAGTGAGAGCCACCAGCTAACCTTAACTCACCATGCCGTTATAACTTCCCAAGAGAGCTACTTCCTGTCTACCCAGGCTATTATTGCCTTGCGGTTCTGTCCTCTCATTGGCTCTTAGCCCAGCTACTTCACTTCCTTGTGACTCTCTGTAGAGAACTCCAGGTCTCTATGGTTGGTACTGGGATTAAAGGCGTGTGTCACCATGCTTGGCTGTTCCCTAGTGTGTCCTTGAACACACAGAGACCCTGCCTGGCAAGTGATCAGATTAAGGGCATGTGATACCACTGCCTGACTTTGTGTTAATGGCTTGTTATTACCTCTGATCTCCAGGCAAACTTTATTTATTAACATACAAATAAAATATCACCACATTTCAGCACAAATAAAATATCACCACATGTAAGCTACAATAATATATATGACTCTGCCATTTCTATTTCTGTAGAGAACCATGAACAATACAGCAAGAGATAGTAATTAGTTCTGAGACCCACAATTGGTCAACACAAAGAGGAAAAGAGACTATGGGCTTCTCAGCTCTATATGGAATATTTATATCACACTCCTCTAACATCAAGGCTCTGTGATCATTAAGGAAGGACAGAATGATTATAAAACCTATGTGTAGTAGACATTTACAGCAAACATTATTGGGTAAATATGAGAGCACTGTTACATACATGAACTTCAGTTGCCTGGACTGAATTCATAAGAGCTGTACATTATCAAAAACTGTACAATGCCAAAAGCTCAGCATGATTGCCCATGGGATTTATGAGGTTCCACCCCAATGGAAAATTGATAGATGCTAGGGAAGAAGGAATATGCTATCCTCAGGAATGTGGTCCCTGAGAGGCTAAACATGAATATATGGGCATCTACTGGAACATGTGCATACACCAAGTGAACTAATGGGTTTATAAAATTGGAAGTAGGAAAGGAGGATGGATTTGAATAATGTATATTATATTCATACATAAAATTCTCAAAGAAAATATCCAGAAAAATTTGAATGAATGACAACCTAAACATTTTACAATATTTCTCTAACATCATAATGTACATCAGTATGATGTTATAGTTAATTTTAAGTTGATGTCATCTGGTTCCATAATATGTAGTTTGTGAAATAAATAACAAAAAGAAAAACACTGACAACATTGTAATATCACAATATTGAATTTAGCATCTTTATTCATAGTTATCTATTTACAATTTACTAAAACTATGTCATGATACCTTGTATGAATTTAATTATTGTTTTCACATTTATCTAGTTACATACAACTCTGATGTATTTTATATAATTCATTCAATAATTCATTATATAAGTAATTCTTAACTTTCAATATTATAAGAATCAAAATATTCTTTCCATTTACCAGTACCATTATCATTTTAGGAAGCAAGTAAAGACAGGGAACTATAGTTCACTTAAATTTTTACTTAATTAAGAGTAAGGAAAGAACTCAGTTAAGTGAGTTTTTATAAAAATCTAGATTTACATTAACATTTAACCTCCTGGATGACATGCATAAAAATATATGATGAAGTATACATATTCAATTATCTTGATGTGTATTTAAAAAATACATGATTGATAAAGATTCAGTTTTTCAAATTTTAAACTTCTCTAGTTGTTAATACGAACAAAACCTGTAATTCTAAACATTATTTTTTTTCTACAAAAGACATAAATGTTCTCTCCTTCTCTTTTTCAGTCATAATCCTCTTCCCATTTTCCACTTCCTCCTTCTACAATATTAAACTATTTCTGATGATTTGGTTGATCCAAAATACTGTGAGTTTTGAAATGTTGAAAATTGCTGTTTGATATTAGAATACATTATTAATAAATATATTGTTAGATATATTAATACACAAATACAACTTAAATTTTTACGAAAGACATTACTTTCTATTTTGCATATGACTAATACAATGGAAATAATGTTAGACAAAATCAAATTGCTGTGTGTTTCCCTGTTCAAGTTTAAAATGGGTCATAAAATGCGGGAGGAACAGCTCCCAACATCGACGGTTCATTTAGTTCTGAAAGTAACAAGTCCACAGTGCAACTGTAGTCAACTAGTTTTTCAAAGAAGACCAGAGCCTTGAGAAGTTGACAACTACCATCTGTGAACAATCATCTAAGCTCACTTTAAAGTCAGAAGAGAAGTCTCCTAAGAGCTCAGTCAGGATAGTGCAACAGTTATTCTGCAACTGAAGCAAATTGAAAAGGAGAAAGATAGATAAGGTGCTTTCTCATGAAATGACAGGAAATAAAAATATTATTATTTTTTAACTGTCACCTCCCTTCTGTGTAGTAAAATTAAACCATTTTTATCATTATTCTATAGAGAAAAAGAATTATATAAAACAATATGTTATGAAAAACCCAACGAGAAAATAGTTATTTATTTATTTATTTATTTATCATAAAAAATAAATATTCCTTTAACAAAAATACATTATAATGGTTATTTTGATTTGCAAAGACATATTTGAGCATAGTTATAATGATTTACAGTTCACAATTCAAAACAGAAATTCCTTTTGAATAGAACTAACATAAAGAACATGCAAAGTACATGGAATTATGCTTCTCTGGAAACTTTTAGTCTAAAGGCATATTATCAAAATTATTTAAATTTAAAATATTGTTCTCTATGGATAAAGAACAGAAGAGCTACGAAGTTGAACTACTTCTGAAACAGGATTGATTGAAGTTTATTTTATTAATTTGTCATATCCTTCAGAACACATTTTTACATACTATACATATTTTTATTTCCTGGAGTATTACTCCATCTTTTCTTTTGTATTTGATAGGTTTCAGTGATCTTAATTGTTTCACATAGATTTCTATGGCTGTAATAGAACACAAACTAAAAGCAACAAGGAGAGAAAAAGTTTTATTTGGTTAATAGGATACAGTTCATCATACGGATAGTCAGGTCAGGAGCTTGAGGCAGGATTCTGGAGGCAGGAGCTGAAGCAGAGAGCACAAAGGAATGGCATACCTGCAAAGCTTCTTCAACCTGCTTTCTTAGACAACACAGGATCACATTCCATAGGTGGTACCATCTGTAGTGGGATGTGGTCCTAAATTAATCAGTATCTATGAAAATACTCTAGAACTATCTACAGTCCAATATAAGGTAGGCATTTTCTCAGTTGAGGGGCCCTTTACAAGAGGACCCCAGCTTGTGTCAAGGTAACAAAAAAACCAGCCAGCACATTAATTTAACATAATTAAATGCTATCCTTTAAAAAGATTCTTCTTAAAAATTCAAAAGTAAATTAATACCTTGAAAGAACAAGAGTCAACTCTCTATAAAGCAGACTTCAATTTGTTTCATAAACAATACCATTTCATGTCATATTAAAAATTATTAAGAGATGAGTTGGTAGTCAAATGTAATATGTATAAATTCAGCAAATACTAGATTTATAAATAATGATTAAACTCAGTTATGATATAATTAACATGAGTAAAATATCTATTTATATCATTTTTGACACAAGGAGTAGATAATTGTAATTACCAGGCAGAACTAGAATTGAAAAATGTTATAATTTAAGTGAAATATTCATTCCATTAGTGTATGTAAAATATCCATCAATTTGAAATTACTGGCATAGAAGTCATCCTTTCTTAAACTTGGGAAGGTAAATAAGTCTGAAAATAAATTACACTCTTCAATGACCTCTGAGATAAAATTCTACTTGTGCAACACATTGGCAACAAGTATTGCTTAAGAAATCAGTATCAGTCAGAAACCACACCGTTTAAATCTTCTTGCTACACAAAAGGAATCACAGTTTGATCACTTGATTCCTAGATGAGGATACTGTTTCAAAAGGTTGTGTCTCCTTTGGTAAAGTAAGGCTGAGACTGGGGAGGGCAATCCCTGGTGATACCCCTGTAGGGTCTCTTATCTTTGGTGGCTTCCTGGGACTCTGGTTCATGGTCCCAGCCTTCCTCTGCTGTATATCACTGTACTACAGTGTTCTGCTCAATTCCACAAGGCTGAGAAATTGTAATGTCTAAGCCCCACTCAATAATTCCCCTCTGCATTTTTTTCTTATACTATGTTGTTGGTGGTGACAGTTGTTTGTTTTCTCATACTTTTTTTTAAATGTATTTTGAGACAATCTCATGCAGCCAGGATGGCCTGTAGTCCAGCAGCTGCTTTTAAAACAATCACTCAGAGGCTTAATAATAATTACAAATTGTTTGGTCTATGGCTCAGGCTTCTTGCTAGCTAACTCTTTCATCTTAAATTAACCCATTTCTATTAATCTATATTTTGTCATATGGCCGTGGCATTACTGGACTACTACCATCTTGTTCCTTGGGCAGCTGGAAGGCATCTGCCCTGACTCTGCCCTCTTCTTCCTGTATCTTTCTTGGATTTCCCTCCTGGTTTTTAATCCTCCCTCACCATAGGCCAAAACAGGTTCTTTATTAACCAATACTAGCAACATATATTCACTGTGTACAGAAAGACCATCTCACAGTACACTGTGATTATTTATGATGTGATTATTTACATGCACAACAATGCTCAGCTTTTAAAGTTCCTCCTGTCAAGCATTTGGTCAAAGTCTTGCAATAGCAACTACTAAATAGAACAATGAAAATTAAGAGCATCTATTTTATTTCAGGAGATGCTATAAATAATTAGATATAACAGAAACTAATAATAATGAAGTCATTATAATATATGGTTAAAATAAAGGATCAAAGTCTAAGTGAATAAAGAACTGCTCCGATACTGGCATGCTGACTCTAGTTTATATGAAGAAGAGATAGACAATCAGTGGAAGTGTTATGTGTGAGATGCTAAGACACATTAACTTGCTAGAGAAATTTTCTCAGTGGTGTTAAAGACACTACTTCTCTGTAGATATATATCCCATTTAAAAATAGGGGAAAAAGATTTCATGAAATTACTAGATGTGGCAAGAAGCAGCTATCTAGCTATTCACACCAGCCGTGTTGACAGACGTCACTTATTATCTCTTCCGAGAGGCTCTAAAATGAGCGATACATGGTGATTTAGTTTGAAGATTAATGTCACATTTCATATGGTCTTGCAAAAACTTCACATCAAGATTTCAAGGAAGATGGATAACTTTTCTCAGCATCCACTATTTCAAACCTTAATGTATCACAAGGCAAGTGATTATGGGTGGTTTTCAACTGAGAAATTGGAATATTTATATATAAAACTGTTCTTGGATTTAGTTTTTCAGCTTTTTATGTACCTATCTATAAAAAAATTAACATACAGAAGGTTAAAAAACATATTTTCACTTACCATAAATGCACAATTCTTTTTTTTTCTTTTATAATTGATACTTTTATTATCTGTTGATAGGATCACACATATATAGAATTTCATTAGTTTTTAGGTAAAAGGGCAATCAATGAAATTCATACTTCTTACAAATAAAAGGCACTCAATTTTGGGGGTAAATTTATACACATCATGATAGTTAATATCTGTTTTGTTTTGGTTGCTATAAATTTTTCTATATTTATTTATTTTCATGTGTGTGTTTGTGTGTGTATGTGTACATGCAAATGCCCAGCATTCACGCATAAGTCAGAGAACAATTTTCAGGAATCATTTTCTTTATTTTACCATATATGAGCTGACAATCAAATGGAATTCAGGTTCTCAGTCTTAATGGCAAATGCCTTTGCCTGATGAGCTTACATTCTGGTCCTAGAACTTGCTTGTTTCTATGATTCACTGAAATATGATTGTCAAAAAAAACCCAAAAAACAAAACAAAAAAAAACCTCCTTTGCTGGGGTGATGGCTCAGCCAACAGTGTGCATGTTACGAAAATATGAGGAATGGAGTCTGGATTTTCAGCACCTTTGATAAATCAATCCTTGGGATGAGTGTATGTAATCCCAGTGCTTTCAATATGGAGATAGAAGCATCCTGTGCTTGCTAGTCAGACAGGCAAGTCCATGAATGCCATGTTCAATGAGAGAATCAGTGTCAACAAAAAAGCTGAAAAGAGAGTGGACACCTGCTTAAACCTCCAGCTTCCACATGCAAACACATTTACACATACTTGAACACAAGGGTAATTATACATACATGTACAGAAAAAGCATTTGTAAGGTTACTCTTTAAAAAAATTGTAGGAAATTGCTATGAAAAGACATAATACAGTTGTTACCATTTGCTTCAAAATAAATATATGAAAATGAATTACAAACATCATTCTGTAATTAATCTTTATTACATGTACCCACTTTTTCCACTTCCCTTCTTTATCTCCATTTTCTTTAGTTATAAATTTCCCTTTTTAGTTTATTTGAGTAATAAAATATACAACCATTCCTATTTTTCCTAGGTAACAGAGAGAAGTACTATAGACCCTTTATATGAATTTTGTTTAATAAGCATTATGATTACCCAATGACTTGTAAGTATCATTAAGTTTGAACAGAAGTGTAGTTGTATTACAAACTGAAAACGTTTCTACATTAGGAAAACCACTTTCAAGTCAGGACCTCAACATTTACAGTATGAGAAGTCGAAATTTCTGCAAGGAAATAAAAACATTTAATTCAGCACTCAGCAAGATAACCTTACGTGTTGAAACATTTTAGAAATAACAGAGGGTTTTGTTTGTTTGTTTGTTTGTTTGTTTTGGAAGAGGGTACATAGAGAATTATTTATAATTTTTTCTTGACCTTTGACCAAAATCAAGTATAATATCTGATCGTATGAGTTTAATATATGAGATAATATTTATATGAGATGAAAACCATGCATTAACTATCAGTTCTTGAACATGGTTGAAGATTTGGGACTTAAAGCCAGAGTCAACCCCCCCAAAATGGAACAGAATGAAACACTGGGAGATTATATAATAGGTATACCTATGCATGAGAGATATAGGAAGAGGAGAAGAGATCCAGGTCGAAAGTAGAGAAAATATTTTCAACAAAACCATAGAACAAATTTCCCTAAATCTGAAGAAAGAGATGTCTACACAGGTCCAAGGGATAAACAGAATAAAAATATATAGGGACAGAAAAGAAACTCCTCATATCGTCACAACAATAATCATACAAGATGAAGAAAAGGTGTGGAAGCTGCACAGGTATAAAGATCAAGTCAGGGGGGCACCATAAGCAGATCAAGCTATACAACAGTCTTGCTTATGCAGAGGGCCTAGTCCAGTCTCGTGGAGGCTCCACAGCTGTGATGTAGGGAGAGAGGACTGGAGCTGCCCCAATTGAATGTACCAGGTTCTGCTGACACCCCTTGGGAGGCCTTACCTTGTTGGAGGAGGGAACAGGGGCATTTGGGGGGAGGCAGGCTCGGGGTGGAAGGAGAGAAGAAAAAGTGATCTGCGGTTGGTATGTAAAATGAAAAAAAAAACAAATTAAAATAATATCAAGTCAAATCCAAAGGTGGGCACAAAAAAGTGACACCTGATTTTTCAATGGAGACTATGAAAGCAAGAAATGATTGGACTGATGTTCTACAAAGTATGAAACACTAAAGATAGAAGTAAAATTATCATTCATAGTAAATTGAGAGAAGACATTTTCCATACAAAAATTTAAGAATTTATCAACACTAAGCCAGCTATGAATAGAATACTGGGAAAAAATAGTTTTGAAGAGTAGACATGGTAGTGGTGGCACATGCCTTTAATCCTAGCACTCATGAGCCAGAGGCATGCAGATATCTGTGATTTGAGTCCAGCCTGGTCTACACAGTTAGTTCCAGGAGAGCAAAGACTACAGAGAGAAACCCTGTCTTGAAAAACAAAAACAAAATGTAGAACAGTAGATGAGCATGTCCAAGATGACACAAGGAACAAATAAACATCGCAGAGCACTGAATCAAGAGGTTTAATAGAAAACCACAAAAGCAATAACTGATGGGAATTAATATAAATTATTCAATAATTCTTCATATTAATACTCTTAACTCCCCAATAAAAAGATTAGATCAGATAACAGGATGAATATATTTGCATTTTTCCAAAATAAACAGATAATGACCAATGATAGATACCACCATAGGATGTAAGGTTGGAAAATGTGTGTGTCAAGCCAAGGGAACTAACAAAAAGTCAGACTTCACTATTCTAATATAAGAAAAAAATAGGCTTCAACCTAAACCTAATCAGAATAGAAAAGGAGGAAACTTTATACTCATTAAAGGAAAAACCCATTAATAGGATATTACAATCTTAACATATGTGAACCCAAAACAGGACTACTTAATTTTTAAAGAAACATTCTGACCTAACCCACCCATCTTCTCAGACATCAGCTAACTGATGGAAGCTGACGCAGAGATCCACAATCAAGTACCAGGACAGGCACCAGGAGCCCAGTCGAAGAGAAGGAAGAGGGATTATATGAGCAAGGGAGATCAAGACAATGATGAAGAAATCTACAGAGAAAACTGAACCAAGCTCATGGGAACTCACGAACTTTAGACTGACAGCTGTGGAACCTGCATGGGACCAGACTAGAGTGTAGCATGAATCTTAAAAGTTCTTATTAATAAAATCAAACCTCAAGTATTGGGGTGAACGCTGGAAGATCAGAGAGACCGAACAGGCCACAGCCACCTCACCTTGCCAGTTCCTCAGCCAATCCTGTTTACTCAGACTGGAAGCGTCTGAGTCCTCATATCCAAATGGGTCTCAGCTGAACTGCTGCTAAAAAGCCTAAAAGTTTAACCAGCCAAATGCTTCTAGTTTCTGGTCTTCACACCTTATATATCTTTCTGTTTTTGCCATCACTCCCTGGGATTAAAGGCTCACTTCTTGGGATTAAAGGCATGTGTCACCATGCCTGGCTGTTTCCAATGTGGCCTTGAACTCACAGAGATCTAGAGGGATTTCTACCTCTGGAATGCTAGGATTAAAGGTGTGAGTGCCACCATTTAGCCTTTGTATCTAGTAGCTGTTCTGTCTCTGACCCCAGATAAGTTTATTAGGGTGCACAATATTTTGGGGAACACAATACCACCACACTAGAGACCCTCTGCATAAGGGAGACAGTTGTGTAGCTTGGTCTGTTTGAGGGTCCCCTGGCAGTGTGATCAGGATCTGTCCCTGGTGCATAAGCTGGCTTTCTGGACCCCATTACCTATAATTGGATACCTTGCTTACCCTTGATGCAGCAGGAAGGGGCTTGGTTCTGCCTCAACCAAATGTACCAGTCTTAGCTGTTCCCCTATGGGTTAGCTTACTTATTGGAAGAGGGGATAAGGGATGTGCCCGGGATTGGAGGATGTAGCAGTGGAGCCATGGCGGTAACAGGAGGAGGAATGATATGTTGTTGGTATGTAAAATGAATAAGAAAAAATTATATGATATGAATACCATACCATAAATTATATGATATGAACAGATAAAGACATTTTAAGATTTAAAACCACAAATTCATCCCAATTTAGTGGAGGTGGATGATAACCACACCTTCATCAGTAGATTGCTCATCTAGAGAAATATTTGCACAAAAATCCTGACTATATCTTCCATGAAGATGAAAAGCTTTCTGTGTTTAAGCTTTGATCTTATCCTTACCATCCATTATCTAAGTCTAAGTAAAATAATGCAAGTCTATTCCCAGTGATATGTAACTATTGATTGCTCTGAATGTCTTTGTCCTTTCAGAACTTGGGACATAAAAAGAAATTTCTGCATATGTGCTAAAATAACAAACATGTGTTAGGAACTGTCCTTGACAAGGTACTTATTGTCAAATTTACCAAAAATATATTTCAAAGTAATTATTGTTTAATTCAAGTATAACCTAATTCATGCTGAAACAAATAGTGAAGTATTATTTATAGTTATTATATAGTATTTAAATGACTACTGATTCATAAAAAAGACGTTATAAAGAACAAAGAATAATCAAATGGTAAGTTTGGAGTGAGAAGATGAAAAATCCAACTGAGCAGAGATAAACAAGTGTATATTAGAGTAGGAAGACAAATAATAATCAAGATTTAACATAGATGAATTAAGTTAATAAAATTTGATATGAGTAAACTGAAGATAAAATAAAATAAAAATAATTCTTCATAGACATTTGAAACTTTGTTAACCATACTGAGACACTGCTCAAGGAAGTGAAACAGAGATGATTTGTAAAAGCAACTATAGACTCTCAAATTTTATTTTTAAATTCACTAATAAATATATTTAAGCATACATACAATTCTTAATAGAATAAATGAGAATCATAATAAAATATAGTATAGTCAACCTTTTAAGAAAAATAGAAAATATTGGAAGCAACAAAATAAAAAGAATTTTGTATATTATATTTGGTTTCAATAAGATAAAACAACAGGTTTCACAAAAATAAACAAATCCCAAGAGAAATAAAACATCATAGATCTATCTATCTATCTACATATCTATCTATCTATCTATCTATCTATATCTATATATCATATATCTATCTTTATTGCTGTCTCTATCTCACACACACACACACACACACACACACACACACACACACGTCAAAAATGCTATATTCTGGAAAAGATGAAAATGGAATAAAGACATTCATTGTAAAACTAAAACTGATAATGTTCCTTCCTGACAGTGGAAAATAGGAAAAATGATAACAAAAAAACTTTCATTCCCAGATTTTAAGAGTGTGCTACCTGTCTCAAAAAACCAAAAAAAAAAAGTTGTTGAGCAGAAAATATATGATGCAACTGCTTTTTTCTTTTATTAACCAATTTTAAGTAAATTATATAGTATATATTTTCATTTGTGTGATTGTGACTATAATATACTAGATTTTAGATATAATTCTTCAGCTATAATCACACTTTTCAATATACTTTAGGATGACATTAACTGTGAAGAAAAGTGGGTGACACTGAAGAAATAGTGCATTGAAAACTGACATCATATGTGAGATAAAACTCACAGGAATAACTAGAGAACATCAGAAATTACAAATAAGACATTCAGTGTCAACTTCTTTCTTCCTTTTACTGTTCTTTCTTTTCTTGACATCTTTAAGAGATAGATGCATATATAAAGTGGCTTTTGTACATAATAATTTTACAAAACTGTAAGAATATTTATGAACTAGTACTCAGAAAGTGTGTTTCATTGTTTTGAAGTGTATGTACAAATAGTAAATTATACAGAAAGAATACCATCATATGTATTAAAATATAAGGATAAGATTATAGTGAGATCATGTCATCATCTTATATGTTCATGAAGAATAAATATTACATGAAGCAATGAGGGGTTGGTAGACATCTACCACAGACCTAGAGCATTAATTGGCATTGTTTATATTACATAAGAGTGATTATGTGTATGAGGAAAGAAACAAAAAAGATAACTGTGATCATGAGTTGAAGAAAAACATCTATTAGAGATTGCTTATTATAGTGAATTTTGGCACAAACCAACCAAACATGCAAACTGCTATTAGCTAATTTTGGCTAATGGAATTTCAACATCTGATTATTTTCTGACATGTTACAAAATGGTATAGATAACTCTTCCAAATGATGTATTAGCTTAGTTCTAGAAATGAGCTCTTAGACATTGTAGAATAATTAAGGTTTTATTATCTTTTCATGATAAGTCATTCCATACCATCAGGATATGTTATTCTTCAAAAACAGCTTTTAGAAAGCAAAAGCACTGTACTACCTTTAAAGTGTTATAAGCATAACTATCATTAAACTTAACTTGAAAATAGTGAAGTAGGAGAAGTTTCCATATGTGATACTGATAACAATGAGTTTATATTTAGGCTTTCTGAGGAGGGAGCTATGTAGAAATGGGTTATGTGCTTGTTATTCTTCAGATTACTGAACCTTCCCTACAGGGTACCATGAATTTTTGTTATACAAAGCAAAAACCTTTAGCTAGAGAAAGAATATGTTCAGACAAGTTTTCTATTTATGTAAAAAAATATCATGACCTCAGAAACTTGGAGAAGAATGGGGTTATTTTTTGTACAACTCTCAGATCATATTCCATCATTGAGAAGTATCAGGGCAGAAACTCTGAGCAGTAACCTGAAGGTAGGAAGAGAATCATGACTACAGAGTTGAACTACATATTATGTTCCACCCAATGGCTTGCTCATCCTGTCAAGAACCAAAGGAAACAAAGGATGCCAGATTCCAGCACTCGAATTTTTTTTTCTCATAAATCAAGTACCAATTTAATCCTCAAATTGCTGAGGATGAATTTTACCTCAATGTGCTAGTAAAACGTGGTAATAAGTAAATAATAATTAATAAGCAATGAATAAATAAATATAGCTTGCATATATGTCCTATAATTCACCTTAAGAATTTAAGACTCTTCCTGAAAAGAAGTGTGTGTGTGTGTGTGTGTGTGTGTGTGTGTGTGTGTGTGTGTGTGTGTGTCTGTCTGTCTGTCTGTCTGTCTGTGGGCACACATGCCACAGGGAAGAATGACGGTAAGAGGAGAACTTTTGGAGTGCATTCTTCCCCATGGGTACAGGGGTACCAAGGGTCAAAGTCAAGCTAAGAGTCTTGTGCAGCAGGTTCCTTTGCCTACTCGGCTATCTCCCTGTGCCATCGCTGTAAGATCTTTTTGTTATTGATTCTTATAAAATATTTTATTATAATGTTATACTAAATCATAATATTGAGCAAAGTTTATAACTTATTATAAATTTGCTGGTTCTTTAATTCAGTGAATATAACCATGCCATGGAATTAAAAGATTATTTATAATTTTAAATCATGTGTATAGATCTAATTTTTTAAGATACTTTGAGCTTTTGGAGCAGTTATATTTATTTAATTAACATAGAAGTGTGGCAATTTATTTGGTTAACATTTTGGCACACTATCAACAACAAAACCAGTGTTAATGAAAACAGTTTTTATGCTAACCCCAGATTGCTGACTAAAACACTCATGTTATTTCTCATAACAGGAGGCAATTTATCTGAAAAGATACACAAATTAAAACTAGTCAGAATACTTAGTGGTCATGAGAACTTTACAACCATTGACCATACTTTGACAAGATTTATATGAAGAGCATATGATAGCATACTAAGTACAGAAAACAGTACTCAGTACTCAGATAGATTGCTTGGAATACATTTAAATGAAATCTTTAAGCAACCTGGATTTCCAGGTTCCTCTTTACCAAAATGTTTATATTAAAAGGAAAATCAAATGTTTCACAACACATTCCCATTTGTTACATGAGATTACAGATTCCAGCACACTAAAATTTATTATTTAATTGAGTACATACATTTTCAGATAGCAAACCTGGATGCTAGCTGGTCAATTTCCTCAATAAAGATTGTCAGCTTGAATTTATATTGCTATCAGACACTGTGAATATTGAACAGTATTGCAGAATACAATTTCAAAACTGAGAAGTTACAGCACATCAAAGTGCTGATGGTATTTTTCAAGCAGAAAATACTGAGAGGTTAAGCATTCTTTGCGCATCTAAGTGAATGTTCAATTAGTTCTATTAAAGAATAAAAAAATCTGGCCTGCAGGGATAGCTTAGCAGTTAAGAGCACTGGCTGTTCTACCAGAGGTTCTGAGTTAAATTCCCAGCAACCACATGGTGGCTCCCAACCATCTGTAATGAGATCTGGTACCCTCTTCTGGCCATGCAGACAGAGCACTGTATACATAATAAATAATAAAAATTAAAATTCTGTGAAGAGAGTGGCTCACAAAAATCTTGTATGAAAGTAATGATAATTGTGAACACACCAGAGATTTCTATTGTCAAATGAACAATCAGATTAGTGCTAAAACTTGATAGTTTCATTCATTAAATTATGCACTTACATAAAGTCATACCCATTAATATTTTTCATACTCAAATGCAAACCTAAGTGCATTAGTCACAGTACATTTTCCCATTATTCATCTCTGTAGCTCTTAAAGGTTATACTTTAGAATGTTCTTTAGCACTCAGCGTTTGACCTGCCTTATAGTTTAAGGAAATGTACCATTACATTTTCATTGGATTTAACAGCTATACATTCAATGAAAGGGAAACATGAATCAAGTCTTCAACGAATTTACTATAACTCAGGTAATACTTTGTTCTCAGCCATGAGCTATTCAAAACATTTAAACTTTATTTATCACTTACCCTGATGTCCTGAACATAAGACAAAGTTCAGTGTGTGCATTGACATCTACTGCCAAGCTGATGTGTCCATCATTGCTAAAGAGATGTTTCAAATAAAATACCCCTTTCCCATTTAATTCAGGACTGATTCATTGGTGATATTTTGAATAGTTAGTAAAAACATGAATATCAGAATTAAGATATTTTTATTTAAGGTTTTTGCTTCAAGAAATAAAATACACGGAACTAATCAGAAACTGGATGCCACACCGACTCCAGTGTCATCCGTGTGACATGAACAATTATGTCTATAATAGCAGACGGGAGATACGTGTCCCACAGGACTAAGCTCCCTGGAGGTCCCTGGCAGAGTGCCTGCATTATGCTTCCTTCTCAAAGAAGATGTCCTTCACAGATCATGAGCTCCCTGGGCTATGGGTTCTGTATAACTGCTTTTCTGATAATGTCTAATTAATCTATAAAACATAGCCAAAATTAATGAATGCTTGGGTTGTGGACTATGGAGGAGAGGGGAAGCTGAACATGGATCTTAATTAAATATAACAAAATGAGATATTTTTTAAGACCCCAAGCCGCTAGATAAATAAAATATAAAGGTTCAGGCACTTCTAGCGAATGAACACTCACCCACTAGGAATCCTTTGGGAATCCCAACTAAAGTGATTTATGGTAGAAAACATTATCTCATAGGAGGCAGATGGTGGGCCCTTCTGTTGAGGAAGTTCAGCATGGGAAACTTAAGGACTACAGCAGAACCCCTTCCCCTTACAGGCGAAAAAGTACAAGAGTCCATATTCCAGCAGGTAAAAAAGGTTTTATATTAAAAGAGATATGTGATAAAAGAACTGAAGAAAGACTTAGAGAGGGTCTGCAGCATCCAAATTGGCTAAGTGGGTCATGAGAACCAGAAAAGTAGAAGTGCATAATAAACTAGATAAGATGAAGGACACAGCTGCAACCACAAAGAAGTCTACACAAGTCTAGGGACTGTACTAAGTTTAAAAAACACAGACTGCTCTTTGGGTCATAAAGTTCTTGTGGGTGAAGGGATATGTCTAGCACTGATTAATAATTGTGTGCTTGCTGTTTTTTAAAGATGATGTGATTAAATTATTACCAACCTCTTGTTCCTTGTATGACTTGATAGTTTTCTTTTCTGTATATAAACTACTGATTTGCAGAAGTAAAATTGCAGCAGATTCAAACCACTTCTGAGTGTGTTGTCTGTCTGTCATTTGCCAAATCCTTGCCTTCCTGACTACCCAAGCCCTGGTTCTCCTATGGTCGTGGTACCCCCGATGGGCCAGTCTGTGAAAACTGGAGACATAAAAGAGAAGTTTAAGTTGACCACACTAAAAATCAGTTATTATTGTTGTATATATCAGAGAAGTCTTGGGTAAATGGTACAGGGAAATTGAAGTAGGAAAAATAAAAGCAAGTAAAAAGAAGAAAAATAATAAAAAGGCAGCATAAAGTACCATAAATAATATTTTTACATATGAATGTCATAAGTTCACTAATTAAAATCAGGGACTAATTATATGTAAGAAAGGAAGACACAAGGACACTTTGTTCTCAGAATACCAGTTTAAATACGAAAATATGAAAACAGGAACAAATGTGAGAAGTAGAGAATTACAACTCACTTAGTGTATAAACTGATAGTGAGAGTAACTTACAACAAAGTAAAACAGAAAAAAAGACCCATATCATATCATTTGTAATGTATTGAAACAGAGGGGCAAAGAAAAACATGATAAAGCCAGAAAAATGGTAAAAAATTACCCTAAAAATAAGATTAAAATTAATATTAAAATTTATTTCAAGAGTCATTTATCAGGAATTAACTAGATTTAATCACTTAAAATATGAGGGAAAAAGCAACAAAAAACAAGCATTCTTTATCCAGTAAAATTATTATCCAAAGGCAAAGAATAAAAAAATCTCTTCCTTAGACAAAAAAAAAAAAAAAAAAAAAAAAAAATGAAAGAGCACATTGCCATAAACCTAATTTCTACCAGAAACTATGATCTACATAAGTGGGATAAAAGGTATTGAGTGTGTCGTAGTTAAGACTGAAGGATTTAGGAAGGCTGTATATAAGCTTCATATGCAACAGGATAAAATATTATGAGAAAGTCAACCATTTACAAAAAGATTATTGATATTTTTGTAATTCTAATCTGTCCTAAATAGGGCTGAGATACCTATGAATACTCTAGGAATTTTTCTTTGGTATAATGTTTACCTATCATTATAAAGTCTTAGAATAAATGCTCAATAATACAAAAATGCACTCCTTATGAAAATAACATTCCCATTTATTCAATTTCTTTGTTTTAATTTAATAATGTTATAAGATTATATCCTAGTATAGAGAATTTTCTAGCATTTGGATGAATTATATATCTGTATCTATACTAATTATCTTTGAAATAAAATTTTGTTTTATATATGTTCTGGTTTTTTTTGGGGGGGGTGTTTTTTTTGTTTGTTTGTTTTTTTCTTGTTTTTTGTCTTGTTTTTGTCTGTTTCTTTGTTTTTAAATATAGAAAGGATTTAGTTTCATTTGAGTGGAGATGTGGGGAGGGAGACTGAGACAAGTTGGGGTATGGCAAAAACATGATCATAATATATTATACCAAAAAACATTTCCAATTAAAAAAAATGTTTTGAGGATATATTTTTAGCACTTTGTTTTCGGTTTTCTCATGTTGTGACAAAGATTATAACAGTCCTTAACTTCACATCTTGTAGTAACATAAAATGCATTGTATAAAAATAATTTATTCAAGATCCTACTTTATAATTGTGTTTAATATGTTTTTATTTTTAGAGTACATTTCATAAATTCACCATGATCATTATTATAAAAATTGATAAAGATGATATCATAGTGTAAGGCTAGTTATATAGATATATAGATATATGGATTTATATGCACCTTAATCAGAATGGAAGAGAAGACATTTCATACCATAAATATACAAGGCCTTAATTAAAAGTAAAAGATCCTCCTATAATCCAAAAGAACACAAAAGCACAGTGATGTTGATGAAGTTACAGGAAAGAAAACATTATACTTTGTAGGTGGATTACAGTTGAACCTCATCAGGGACTATAAAGTGGAACAGAGGGAAGAGCCTGAGACAGAAAAGTGTCGAGAGAAAGAGCACAAGAGAAACACAATAAAAAGAAATGGCTTTTCACCTAACTAAGGTGAAAATAAATAAACATTGGTGAAGAAATTCAATGCCTTCTTTCAGGTGCAAAAAGTCAAATGCCTCTTTTTATTTAATCAAAATAGAGTTAGACCATGTCCTCCCTCTCTCTTCTCCATCCTTTATATCTCATGCCTTACAAATTCCTCTTAAATCCACAGCCTCCTTTTCTTTCACCATTGTTACACAAACAAATCCACAAGTAAATATAAGATGCTGAGCCCTAGAGGACTAGTTACATATGATTTGAAGTTGATCTTATATATTAAAATATTGGGTCTGAGAGGCTGCGGGACTAGCAGGTGAGAGAGATTTGTCCTGACTGTGGGCCAGGCAGGAAAACTCTAGCTACATTCAAGTATGCTTGAAGTCAACATCTGAATAAATGACAAGTTGCTATGAAAAATCCCAAGAAGATGGGAAAGGTAAGCCATGAGCTACCAATGCACTAGGTAATCAATGTTTGTTCCATATACCTAGCCGTATCAAGTATCCATGTAAAAATTCAGTTTCATAAACTAGTAGAACCCATCTCTTATCTCAAGTAAAAGGAACTCTACCAGGCTAAAGAGAAGCATAAATCTATACAGAACCATAAAACAACATTTGAGATAGGAATATAGATCTTTTAAATTCCCTCGTGATAGGAGAGACTGACAAAATCTACACAAGCAGACTCTTACATTAGAATCCAAATCTAAATTAAAACAACCATTTATATTGATAATATGCATAAATTCTGTTTGAAAATTATGAGAAATAATGTTCAGCTCCCAAATCTAGCAGATATTCCCTGGAACCTGCCAGTCAAGCATGCTACACCAGCAAGCCCATCAGTGAAGCAGGTTGGTAAGCTTCAGATCTTCACTCTCCTACAAATCCAATGACCCAGTTTCCTTCCAGCTTTGTAGCAAATTATTTGTTGTGGCTTCTTCTCACTGGCACATTTCCAGGATATTAATCAAATGCATGTGGAACAATCTTCTTTCCCATCTCCTGTGGACATCCTTAGCCCGCTCTGCTAGCCCATCTTCATTCCTAAGTGTCAGTTCTTAATACCTGGAAACACATTTTACCTGGAAAACCCAGTGGTGACACCTATCAGGATCTCAGAAGAATTTCATACTACCAAACACACAACCACCACACTCTCCTAAGTCCCAGAGAGGGCAAGAAAATCTGAGGAACAAAACACCTACCCAACAAAAAACATGACCAGATATCAACACCTAGAATTGCAATCATCCATAACCCAAACACCTATATGCCAGCATAAAAACACAGTCAATAGCAGCCAAGGCAATATATCTTTACTAGATCCCAACAACACTACTATAGTTGGCCCTGAGAAATTCAACAAAGCAGAAGCACAAGAAAAAGAATTGAATTAGAACCAGAAATTAAAAACATTTCCCAAACAACAACAAAGTCCAGGGCCAGATGGCTCTAGCCCAGAACTCCACCGAACTTTCAGAGAAAAGTTAATGTCAAAACTCTTCAATTTATTCCACAAAATAAAAACAGAAAGAACATTGCCCAATTCATTTTATGAGGCCATAGTTACCCTAATACCAAACCAAATAAAGACTCCCAAACAAAAGGGAATTATAGGCCCATTTCCCTTATGAGCTTAGAAGCAAAAATTCTCAATGAAGTACTTGAAAATTGAATCCTAGAACAAATCAAAAAGATCATCTACCGTGATCAAGTATACTTCGTCCCAGAAATGCAGGGATGGTTCAACACATGTTAAAAAAAAGAACATATAAACAAATTGAGAGATATTATTTCCTCATTGCATGTAGAAAATGCCTTTGACAAATGTAACACTCTTTCATAATAAAAAAACAGAGAGAATACATATGCAAGGGACATATTTCAACATAAGGACATATCTCAACATAATAAAGGTAATTTATAGCAAGCCTGTAGCCAACACCAATATGAATGGAGAGATACTTAAAGCAATTCAATAAAAATCAGAAACAAAACATGGTTATCCATTCTTTCCATATATATTCAATATAGAACTTGTAGTCTTAGAGTAATAAGGCAACTGAAGGAGATCAAGGGAATTCAAATTGGAAAAGAAGAAGTCCAAGTATCTTTGTTTGCAGATAAAAGGGTGGTATACTATAGTGGTATTTTATTTGTACTGAAATGTGATTTTATTTGTATGTTAATAAATAAAGTTGCCTAGGGATCAGAGCTATTAGCAAGCCATACCGAAAGCCAAGGCAGTGGTGGTGCACGCCTTTAATCCCAGCACTTGGTAGGCAGAGCTAGGTAGATCTCTGTGTGTTCAGGGATACAGCCAGCATTGGAGACACATGCCTTTAATCTCAATACCAACCATAGAAAACCTGGAGGTCTGTACAGACAAGCAGTGACGAGGCAGTCATGTGGTTGGGTTTACAACCAATGAGAAGGCAGAACAGGAAGTCTATATAAAGACAAACAGACAGGAAGTAGGTCTCTTTCAGAGAGGTCTCTTGCGGAGAGGTAGAACAGCAGCGGCAGGAAGGGTAAGGTTTTTAATCTCAGCTTTTAGCTATTGCTCTGACCTCTTGGCTTTCTTCTCTGAATCGTCTCTGTGTTTCTTATTTAATAAGACAGTCAGTTACACCTACAGTATACATAAATGATCCCTCAAAAATCCCATCTGGAAACACTTACATTTGACAAACACTTACAGCAAAATAGCTAATCACAAAATTAACTAAAAAAAAAAAAAAATCAATAGCCTTCTTATATAAAAATGACCAATGGACTGATAGAGAAATCAGGAAAACTATACTTCTCTCAATACCCTCAAAAAATATCTTGAGATAATTCTACCCAAGCAAATGAAAGGCTTGTATGTTATAAACTTTAAGACACTGAAGAAAGAAATGAAAGAAGATATCAGAAGATAGAAATATCTCACATGCTCATTGATTGGTAAGATTAAAATAGCAAAAGTCACCAAAGCAATATACATATTCCATATGATCCTCAGAACCCAAGCAGAATTTGAAAGGATAATTTTATTCTTCATATGGAAACAAACAAACAAAAACCCAGGAGAGTTAAACCAATTCTGAATAGTAAGATAATTGCTCCTGGTATCATCATAGCTCACTTCAAATTGTATATTATACCTATAGTAATAAAACAACATGGTATTGGAACAAAATCAAACATATTGATCAATTAAACAAAAAAGAAGACCCAGACATAAATATGCATACCTGCTGACAGCTGATTTTTGATAATGAAGGTAGAAATATACACTGGAGAAATGACAGTATCTTCAATAAATGATGCTAGTCAAATAGATGTTGCATGTAAAGAATTCAGATATATGTTTATTACTCTACAAAAACTCCACTCCAGAGAGATCAAGGACTTAAACAACAACAACAACAACAAGATTCAAGGATCATAATAGAAAAAAAAAGTGACAAATAGCCTTAAACTCATTTGCATAGGGAACAATGTTTCGAACACAACACCATTACACAGACACTAAGGTCAACTATTAATAAATAAGATTTTACAAAACATGAAAGCTTCTGCATGGCAAAGCAAATTACCATTCGAACAAAACAGTTGACTACTAAATGGGTAAAGTTTATTTTTTTAACAAATAATACATTCAATAAAAGATTCATTATCAAAATACATAAAAAAAACTGAAGAAAAGCTAGTTTTCAGGAAAACAAAGAACCCAATTAAAAATGAGGTATAGTTCTAAATGGAAAATTCTCAAATGAGAAATTCAAATGGCTAAGAAACATTTAAAGAAATGTTTAACAAACTTAGCCATCAGGGAAATGCAAATCAAAACTACTTTGGAATTCCACCTTGCACCAGTCAGAATCGCTAAGCTAAATAAAACAGATGACAGCTCATGCTGGTGAGGATATGGAGTAAAGGAAACACTCACCAATTGCTGATGGGAATACTTGCACAGTCTCTACGAAAAGTAGTGTGGTAGTCCCTCAGGAAGATGGAAATTAAATACCTTCAAGTTTCAGTTGTACCATTTTAGACACATATCCAAAGTATGATCCATTCTACTTTAGAGAAAATGGCTCAGCAATGTTCATTTTTCCTCTATTTATAATATCCAGAAATTGGGAACAACCTTGATGTCTCTCAACAGATGAATAGAAAAATAAAATGTGATACATTTATACTGTGAAATACTACACCAAAATAAAAAATTAAATCATGAAGTTCACAGCTAATTGATGAAACTAAAAAAAAAATCATTCTGAATGAGGTAACACATACATAGAAAGACAAATATGGTATATATTCACTTATATATGAATACTAACTGATAACAAAGTTAAAATCCATATAATCATAGATGTTGGGAAGAAGTTAGGAAAGGGCAACTAAATTTAAAGGCCATTTGAGGTAGTATAGAAACCTAATAGAGTAGAAACTTTCTGGACTATATACATATATGGAGATGATATAAATAAAACAGCCAAATAATGGGGGAGACAGAGCCGTAACAAGCCATCTCTTGTCACCAAATGAAGGTTTCAGTCCAGTGACTGGGTTATAGCCAATTGAGTTGTTGGCCAAAGGATTCCCATAGAAGCCTCAAACAACTCAGGCTGTTGCTAAGAGTTATAGGTTGCTCTTCACAAACTGTCCTCAAGTCTCAATTGTTGATGACAACATCTATCCAACTCATTGAACATAGAGAGGTCGAGCTGGTGAATACATATACTCTTCACCCCTACATGCCAGCACCCTTGTGACCAGAAAATACTCTGTCTGCTTTCAAAGGTGAAACACAAATATCAACTCAGCCACAAATACTTTGGTCTATGACGGTATTTTTGCCTTTAAGGTATGTTATTGCAATGGTGACAAACTGTGTGGGAGTAACCAACAAGTATCTTGTTTGAATTAAGATCCACTTCATGAGATGGAACCCATAGCAGACACTGCTTGTGTGACCAAGAATTTGAGACTAGATAGTTCATGGCCCTAGGGGAAAACCAAGAAATACTTTATTAACACAAGGAAACAGACAAACAACAATACCAAACATAGAAATAAAATACCTCCTTCTGACAAACTGCTATACTCATAGATCAGTGCCTTGCTCAGCTATCAAAGAGTCTCAAAGATTCCTCCTGCAACACATGTTTTTGTTTTATCCTATTATATTTTATTTTTTTCCTTAGAGGCTTGGTGGTGTTTTAATGAGAGAAAGAAATGGGGTGAATTAAAATGGGAGTGTAGGTGGGGAGGAATTGGGAAGAGTGGAAGGGGAAAGGGTAATGAGGATTTCTTACATGAGAAAAAATATCTTTTCAATTAAAGAACAGATTCTTCTGGAAAACATATCCATTTATTCATGAAGATTTGATGTACCTCATACATACCTATGCATTTTAGTGTTTCATGTCTTTTTTATGTACTTGCTTTTGATTAATTATATTTTTAGAAGGCAATGAAATCCAAAAGATAAAAGTGCTTACACAAGAGATTCCATCTTTGTCCAAAATACTGAGTTGTTGAGGGGATTACATTAATGACAGAGGAGCAAGGTGACTGCACTATTCTGTTCTTCTTCTGGAAAACAAAGTAGGCATTAGAACAGTGTGTAGAATCCATTGGCATAGCCCAGTCACATATAAGGGAATGGAGAACATCTTTTAATTTCTTAGCAATTCATTTTTATGAAATTGTCATTGATTCTACTTTCAGTGCTGAATTCTGAAACATTTATAATTATATTGAACACAGTATATTGCTATGCCAGGGAGAGTACTGAACTTACATGTCAAACACAGAAACTTTAACTGACTCTTTTATAAAATGATGTACAAAATTCATATTTTTTAACATGTATTTCCTCAGCTATCCAATTAAGAGATTGAAATATGTCACATGTAAGCTTTTAACTATCAGTTCACAATCATAAAACTTGAAATAATAATATTATTCTTATGTCTATAGAATATAGAGAGAATTCTATGCTCCAGATTGTATGGTGAAAAATTAATGCCACATACAATTAATTTCTTGACTAAGTGGATCTCATGCTGTGTCACAAAGTTGAAGGGAACACATCGCATAGCATGAAACATAGCTCATTACCTATGATTCAAGGTTCAATTTTTTTTCACTGTGAAAACCAAAGGAACCAAAATGTAGACATGTTTTACTTAATTATTTTTATGGCATGGGATGAACATATTAACTTGTCTAAAATCTACAATATCTCTTCTATTATTCAAACCATTTCTTTTATCCTTCTTGAAAACTGTATAAAGCATAACTTGACATTTTTAAAAGCTTATTACACTTACTACACATGGCACTGTTCTCTCTTTGATGTTAAAAAAAACAATTTTAAAGATTTTATCACCTTACAAGTCATTTGCTTATCATTTTACCATGATGGCTTTTTCTCATGGTGACTTTATGTAGTTTATGAAACGAAAGGCTGAATCTCTCCCTGGAAACTGACTGGAGAGGACAGCCAGACAAGTGATTTTTACTGTCCTTGCCAAACTTCAATTCCAATTCCCTAGTCCAGGAAATCCAGGGCTCTACGAAAAGACCAAATCTAGGAGTAACAGGAATAGTGAAAGAGAATAAATACTGGTCTAAGGCACAGAAAATGTTTTCAACAGAATCATAGAAATAAATTTTTCTAACCTAAAGAAAGAGATGCTGATCAAAGTATAAGAAGCATACACAATACCAAGTAGACTCTAAAAGAAAAAAAATTACCCATGATACATAACAACCAAACAGTAAACATACAAAACACAGAAAGAATATTAAAATCTGCAAGGGAAAAAAAAAACAAGGAACATACAAAGACAGCCCAATTATAATAACAGCTGACTTTTCCATGGAGACTCCAGAAGCCAGAAGGTCCTGGACAGACATCCTACAGACTCATAGAAACCACAGATGCAAGCCTAGACTACCAAACCAAGAAAAACCTTCAATAACAGTAGATGGAGAAAACAAGATATTTTATGATAAAACCCAAACTTAAGTAATATCTATCTGCAAATTTAGCTCTAGAGTAGGAGGTAAAAGGAAAATTTCAACCAAAAGAAGCAATTAGACCCAAGAAAACATAGGGAATAAATGTTCCACACCAGCAAGTCAAAGAAGGAAAACATACACACACCACCACCACCACCACCACCAGCACCAGCACCACCAAAACAAAACAGCAGGAATAACAAACACTGTTTACTGATATCTCTCAGCATTAATGGTCTCAGTTCCCCAATTAAAGACACATGATAACATATTAGATTTGACAACAGGATACATCCTTCTGCTGCATCCAAGAAACACAACTTAACATCAAGAAGAAACATCACCTCAAGGTAAAAGTAGAAAAAGATATTCCACTAAATGGACCCATAAAGGAAGACAATGTATCCATATTAATATCTGGCCAAATAAACTTCAAACCAAAACTAATCCGACATAATAGGCAAGGGCTCTGTACATTGAATAAAGGAAAAATCCACCAAGAGAATATGACACTTATCAATATCTATGCACCAAACTCAGTGGCACTCAAAATCATAAAAAAAAAACCTACTACAGGTAATATTGTGTATTGACACTAGCACACTAATAGTGGGTGACTTCAGCACCCCAATCTTACCAATTAACAAGTCATCCAGACTAAAACAAAACAGAGGAACACCAAATGAATCTAACAAGCATTTACAGAACACTTCACCCAAACACAAAATAATATATCTTCTTTGCTCCTCATGGAACTTTCTCCAAAGTTGAACACATCCTCTGAAACTAAGCAAGTTTCAACAGATACAAAAAAAAAAATAGAAATAACACATTGCCTGCTATCTGACCACCACAGATTAAAGATGGATATCAACAACAGAAAAAAACAATAAAGTCTACAAACTCATTGAAACTGAACAACTCTCTACTGAATGAAACTCAGGGTGAAATCAATGAAACAAAAACAAATGGCAGCAAAAAATAAATACAAAGATCAATGAAAGAAAGTCTTGGTTCATTGAGAAAATCAACAATGTTGACAAACCCTGAGCCAAAATAACTAACAGATAGATAGAGAAGATCAAAATTAACAAATTACAGACAAAAAGGAGAACATAATGGCAGACACTGAGGAAATATAAAGAATCACAGGACATGCTTTGAAAACCTGCACTCTACCAAATTGGAGAAACTAACAAAAGGGATAATTTCTATACCACTGACCAAAGTTAAATCAATATCTGACAAGTAATTTAAATATGCCTATAACTTCTAGTGAAAGAGAAGCGGTAATGAAAAGTCTCCAAATGAAATACAGCCCAGGACCAGATGGTTTCAGCAGAGAATTCTGCCAGACTTCAAAGAATTGACACAGGTATTTCTCAAATTATTCTAAAAAATTAAAATAGAGGGAACATTGCCCATTTTTTTTACAAGGTCATAGTTATCACAATGCTTCACTCACATAAAGACCCCTCAAAAAAAAAAGAATTAGACACCAGCTTCCCTTATTAATATAGATGCAAAAATTCTCAATAAAATACTTGAAATTTAATTCAAATATACATCCATACTCTCATTCATCATGATCAAGTCGCCTTTATCCCAGAGATGGAAGAATGATTCAACAAAAGTAAAGTGATAAATGGAATTCACCATATAAACATGCTGAGAGACAAAATCGATGGGCTCATCACATTTGGTGCAGAAAAAATCCTTTGAAAACACTGAGTCCTCTTCATAATAAAAGTTCTGGAGAGAATATAGATATAAGTCACAAAACTCAATATAATAAAGGCAATTTATAAGTGCAAAGTCAGTATCAATCTAAATGGAGAGAAATGCAAAGCATTTCTACTAAATCAGGAACAAGACAAAGTTGTCCATTCTGTCCATATTTATTCAGTACAGTACCTGAAGTCTGAGCCAGAGTAATAAGACAGCTGAAGGAGATCAAAGGGATACAAATTGGAAATGAAATAAAATTATCTTTATTTACAGATGATAAGATAGTTTATGTAAGTGACCTGAATAATTCCACCAAGAGACTCATCAACAAAGGAGCTGATTATAAAATTAGCTCACACAAATCAATAGCCTTCCAATATACAAATAACTAATGCACTGAGAAATAAATCAGGGAAGCAATATCTTTCACAGTAGCCTTAGAAAAACATAAAATATCTTGGGATAAGTCTAACCAATGAAGTGAAAACTTATATAAAAAATAGTTTAGACACAGAGGAAATAAGTCAAAAAAGATAACTGAATATTGAAATATCCCCCATGCTTACTGGTCAGTAAAAAAAATCTACAGATTCAATACAATCTCCATCAAAATCCTCACACAGTCCTTCACAGATTTTGAAAGGAAAATGTTCAGCTTCATATGGAAACACACACACAAAACAGGATAGCTAAACAACCTTGAATAATAAAATAATGTTTTACCATCCTCAATTTCGAGTTGTGCTAAAGAGTTAGAGTCATAAAAAGAGCATGATATTGATCAATGTAATCTAACTTAACACCCAAATGTAAATTCGCATCCACAAGGACAATTGATCTGTTAAAAAAGACAGAAATATTCTGTGCTGAAAAAGAAAAATCTCCAACCAAAGGTGCTGGTCACCCCTGATGTCTGCATGTAGAAGAATGCAAATAGATCTATATCTATGACTCTAGATAAAATTCGACTGTAAGTGGATCAAAGACCTCAATATATGGACACATAAACCAAAAGTGATAGATGAGAAAGTGAAGGATAGATTTGACCTTACTGAGAAAGGAAAGAACTTTCTGAACAAAATGCTAATAGCATGGGCACTAAGAACAACAATTAGTAAGTAGGATGCACTGAAAATGAAAAGCTTCACTACAGTAAAGGGCATTGTCCTCCAGGAAAAGTGGCTGGCTACAGAATAGGAAAATACTTTACTAACTACACAACTAAATGATGGCTGATATCTAAAATATATAAAAAAAGTACTAAAATAAATGGACATTAACAAAACTAAAAGCCCAATTGAAAATGTGGTGCAGATTGAAACAGAGTATTCTCAAAAGAGAAAGCACAAAGGGGTCAGAAGCACTTAAAAATGTTCAACATCCTTAGTCATCATGGAAATACAAATCAAAACTATGTCGAGGTTTCATCTTACAGAAGCAGAATGTCCAAGAACAATGAAACAAATGACAACTCATGCTGAGAAAGATGTGTGTGAAATAAGGGGAACACTGATTCATTGCTGTTGGGAGTGTAAACTTTTGCAGCCAATATGGGAATCATTGTGCTGTGTTCTCTAGAAGATAAGATTCACCCCAAGATCCAGCAATGCCACTCTTGGGCATATATCCAAGACACTCTACTTCCCATTAAAGTGACACTTGCTCATACATGTTCATTGTTGCTCTATTAATAGTAGCCAGAAATTGGAAACAGTCCAGATGTTTGTCAATGGATAAATAGGTAAAGAATTGCTATACTTACACAATGGAATATTATTTAACTGTTAAAGATAAAATCATCAAATTCCCAGGTGAGTGTATGGAACTAGAAAATATCATCCTGAGTGAAGTAACCCAGACTCAGAAAGACAAATATGGTATGAAGATGTTATCATTTAAGTCTTCAATAATTAGGTTGCAGTTTATATAACTTCAGAGATAAGGTATAAAACAGAGACTGAGGAGAGGATTAGATCACCCTGGGAAGGACAAGTAGAGAAGATGCTTATGGATGGATTGTGGGGCATAGAATGGTATGGGATGATTAAATAGGTATAGGGATAGAGTGATAAGCAAGTGAATACAGGAATGGAAGTGTTCTAAATGGAATCATTAAAATAACAGAACAGACAGAGGCCCTAGTGAAAATCTCTTGTCACCACATGAAAAATGCAGTTCTGGTTATGAGTCACATCTAAGAGAGTTGTTGGACAAAAGGGTCTCAAGGGAACTAACAAACAAACCAGGCTATTTCCAAGGCAATTGTTTGCTTTCCACAAACTGATGGTTAGTTGCTATTGCAGAATACAACACCAACAGAAGTCATTGAACACATAGAAATTGAGATAGTGTGTAACTAGAGCCTTCACCCCTACTGAAAAATGTTCAAGGCACATCAAGATACACTCCACTCCAGCAGAGGAGAAGGTAAACACCAACACAACTTCAAATTCTTCAGTCTACAATCTTGCCCTGCATACAAAATGCACTGGTACAATAGAGGCACAAAGCTTGAGGGACTAACCAACCAAAATCTGATTGGATTTAAGGCCCACACCATGAGATACAACTCTTACCCAACACTGCTTAGGTGATCAAGAACTAGATAGGCCAGGGAGCTAAGGGAAAGCCAAATACTACTGTTCTGCTAAAGGAACATAGCAATAAAAAAAAACTCCTAACCACTTTCTGCTGTGCTCACAGATCAGTGTCTTTTTTTTTCAACAGTCAACAGAAAAGTTAATTCCTGCACTATATGGGAAGGAAAACAGAGACCCACAGTAGGACAATGTGCCAAGAGTGAGAGACTGTAGCTGGAAAGTTTCTCTCCAGTCCTGCCAAGAGCCCCCAGTCCTGCAGCCTTTTATAAAATAATCACACAGAGGCTTAATATTATAACTGCTTGGCCATTAGCTCAGGCTTATTACTGACTAGCTCTTGCACTTAAATTAACCCATAATTCTTATCTATGTTTAGCCACTTGGCTTGGTACTTTTTCTCAGTTCTCCCTTGTCATCTTGCCATCTCTGTGTCTGGCTGGCGACTCCTGACTCAGCCCTTCCTTTTTCCAGTATTCTCCTCATCTGTTTGCTCTGCCCATATCCTGCCTGGCTATTAGTCAATCAGCACTTTATTAAACTATATAAAGCATATAAATGTATACAAAAGCCTTATCCCACAGCTAAGAGGTGTTAAGTGCATAAGTTTGAAAAATGTCATAAGATAGTTTTCTATTGGTAATATAAGTTAGTATAGAAAATGAATTAGGTACAATTTGGACTCACTAAAATAGAAAAGATCACAGAATATTTTCTCTGAATTTGTCAAATGCAAATGGACTAGACATTGTTGATGTATTTATTGCTTATATATGTTGTATATAGTTATTGTACTTATTGTATATAGTTTTCTTATATTATTTATAACTTTTACTTTTTTAAAATTTTTTATTAGACAAAAATGGAAATGTGATATTTTATTTGTGCTGAAATATGGTGATATTTTATTTGTGCTGTAATGTAGTGATATTTTATTTGTGCTTCAATAAATAAAGCTTGCCTGGTGAATCAGAGGAAAAAGAAAACCATTTTAAGTAAACAATGAAGTCAGGCAGTGGTAGCACATGCCCTTAATCCTTCCACTTAGCAGACAGGATCTCTGTGTGTTCCAGGCCACACTAGGGAATAGAGCTAAGCATGGTGACACACATCTTTAATGCCAGTACCAATCATAGAGGTCCGGAAGTCTGTACAGACAGACAAAAGTGACAGAGATGTGTAGGAAGAGGAAGTGATGTGGCTAGGCTAAGATAGCCAATGAGAGAACAGAACAGAAAAGGCATATAAATGTGAGTATACAGGAAGAAGCTCTTTGGAAGCTGCGAAGTTGGTGAGGTGAGGTTAGTTCGTGGTTTCCCCTATTTTCCTCATCTCTCCAAGGCTTTCACCCCTATATTTGTCTCTCCGTATTTTTTATTTAATAAGACCATTTAAAAATTCGTCTACAAGAGACCTTGAAAAATGGTCCTGAATGAGATGTCTCCATCAACTTCTGTCCCTCAGGCCTCAAGGAAACCTGTGGAAGAGAGAAAGAAAGGGTGCTAAAAGCCAGAGGGTATGGAGAATACCAAGGAAACAAGGCCTTCTCAACAGCACAACTGACTCACAGGAACCCACAGGGACTGAGGCAGCAGATACAGGGCCTGAGCAGATCTGGGTCTAGTCAGTCTCCAGTCCTGAAAATAGAAGTAGATGCACGCCTGCAACCCTAATCACTGAGCAATCTCAAGTATAAGTATAAATACTTATAAATGTGAAATTAGATTTAGCCAACATTATTACATTATCACTGGGTATACAGACATTCAAGATCATGCTCCATTCCAAAAAGTAGATGGCCAACACACATTGAACTTACAAGTCTTTGGATTATATATTACAGTTTTTGAGTTTGTGTTTTATGGAATTTCTATGTTTGTCAATGTGTGTGTATCTGTTTTATAGTGTGTCTGTGCTTTTTCCTTAGCTCCAGGTCTTCTGTTAGTTTGCTTCTTTGTTTTGTCCTATTTAAATCTGTTGTTTTTTATCTTACTATCTTTTCTTTTTTAGATGCTATTTTTGCTTTCTAATGAGAGAGAGATAGCAGGAAATAAATGGATGTCAGTGGGTATGGACATAGGGAGAATCTTGGAGGAGTTGAGAGAAGAAAAATCATAATTATAATATATTGTATGAAAAAAACTATTTTTAATAGAAAAGAAATGAAAGACTTATGATTCTTCTAAATTGTCTTACTTGGAGCATGGTATAATAAGGGTACTGGATTTGGAGGATGTATATTGTTTTCATAGATTTATTTGTATTTTCGCTCCAGGATCTAGGCATTTGGAGTTATGGTGTTTATGGTATTTCTTTGTATCATTACATGGTCCCGCTTTTACCATTTGGGTGTTCAGTTCTTTGGCTGCTATTTCCCTAATCATCCAGCTTGTGAAATGACACTTGATTTTCAATCTTGCTGCCCCTCTGAACTGTAGGTTTCAGACTCTGACTGTTGCATAATGTAAGGACAACTTTTAAAAATTAAAGAAAAAAAATAAGGTAAAGGCAAATTTTTCACTTACAATAAATGTTTTGTTCAAACTAAAAGTTAGTTGATGTTAACTTTGTATGGTCTATGCAAAATAAAATATTTTTATAGATTTTTTTTCTCAATTATACATTACCATCTTCCATTTCTAAATGGCTTTTGTAGTTAATCTGCTTATAAGATGAATTGGCATTTTGTGGATTGCATTTGTATACTTTTTTAATAATATATGAATGTACAATAAAAAACTAGAAATGAATTGATTGCATATAGAAATAAAGCTAAATAATGTAGAAGTTTAATTTTATATTTATGCATATGTATAATTCTTATACACTATGTGATTTCAGCCAAATTTTTTAGTTTATTACTTTAAACATAATTTATTTTTATATATTTTAAACTAAAACACTGTTGTATCAATTTCTGCTCCACCCCTCCAGCACCTTGAAGGTATTCTCCTCTCAATCCTTCCTCTATTCCTCTTTTCACAAATTCATAACTTATTTTTCCTTTATTGTTATTGCTAAAAACATACAAATGTGTATATGTATTCAGAATATATAAATATCTATAGGCATGTTAACATGATCTCACTTCTAGAAAAAAGTTACAGACAAGTAATGACTGCTGTGAGAGGGGAACTTACTTTCTGCTAGGGATTATCCCCTTTATTTCTTACAATGTACAAAGTGGTCTGTCCTGAAACGATACACACACACACACACACACACACACACACACACACAAGTTTACCAATATTTTTGAATTTTGGTCACCTTGGTGCTCATGTGTATCTAAATGGTTCATATTCATAATAATACCTTGACCGAGTGACCTAGATTTTTCTCCAGCTTATAGATTCCACAGCTCACAGCTTATGCTTCTTACGCTTAGTTTGCCTTTTTCTGTTTTTTTTTTTTTTTTTCAAAATCACTGGTGCATTTTTCCTTGCCTGTTATTTTGTGTTAAATACAAAATTTTATAATGTTATAGATGTTTTAAGCAGAAATTTGAGAATGGGGTTTTTACTAAGCCTTAAACTATAGATAACCTACTTTTTAAATCTTTCTGTTTAACACCTTTCTTTCAGAATATAAATTTAACACTGGGTGGATGGATTAGTGGAGAAATATTGTCAGCACCTAATACTTTAACTAAATAGGTAGAGGAGTTAATGCTTGTATTTAAAAACTACATAACAGTTATAGAGTGTGTACAAAATTTTTCTGCTTTTAGGATTCGAAACCAGGATTTATAGGTCCAATAATAGATGAATTCCAAATTCAAATAGTAGGATAGTTTTTAATACTTTATCTATAAGCAGTACAAATACATGACAGTGACTGATTTTACTGTGGAATAGTTTTCCATTTTGCTGGTGGATAAACCATTTGAAAAAAATCATATAATCAAGGTATAAGATTATTTAGAAACCAGGCAACAACAAGGATGAAATCATGTGTTCCACTGAATTCCCTTCCTGCTTTCTCGCTTCACTGAAGCAATTCTGTTCACTGAGTGTCATCAAATAAAACAGAACTCAAAAGTCAGAGCAATTACAAGAGGGGAATGTTGAGAAGATTTAAATATGTCCTAAAGTGAGACTCTGGTCCTAATGTCACACTGTATGTCAATTTAAATGTTTCAATTTCAGCAGCTGTGCATCAGAAAACAAAATACAGAACCCAGTGTCTTGCCTGTAGAAATTAGTACAACCCTTGACAATCACAGCACTCCATCTGAGTGAATCTAAAGAGACTTTAGCAGTGATCTTTGAAGTCCAGAACCACCTGGAGATTAATCACTTGGATTTGAAGTGTCTGTTATAAAGGTCTAAATGCTAGACTTTTTAAATCAACAGTTACCACTTAAAATTTTCCCTCCAGCATCATGATTAGTCCTGGAATCTCAGTTCTATTCCAGTTCTCCACATGGTCTCCTAATAAACCACTTCCTTGTATGTGCCTAAGTTTAAGTGTGTGTGTACAATAAACAGTAAATTGCTCCCAGCAGCTGTGAACAGGTGGCAAGAAATTCAAAAGATGGGGCTATTGGGACCTTAGACTTTAATGGAACTTCAATGACAATTGCAATTTAAATTATCTAGGAAAACAAAGGAGAAAATCCAGCCTCTTTCCTCATCTCAGAGTCAATTGGACCTGTTAAGATCATTCAGAGGCACTGATTTTTTATGGTTACAATGTTTTGCTTTATGTAAAACACTTGTTTAGATTTCCAGATCTTAACATGGCTGCCTCTATGTTTCTTATAGATTGCATTGTGGAATGAAAACATTTAACCTATTATCCAAATATTATTCTTGAATCTTAGAAATTATTACTTTAATGTATGATAAAAATAAAAGAGAATTTCAATTACCTTTGTAAATAAACAATTCTAAAATATATCTTGAATATTACATATTCTGTTAATATACAGAATGTATTCACTAATTTTTATGTATGTATGTATGTGTGTGTATATATATATATCATAGAATATGTGGCTATGTTCTATAAGTCACTTGATTCTATTGCCAACTGTAATTATCAAACAAATACCTCTTTTCAATCAGTAAGACTGAATATACAATCAGATACACAAATGAAAAGGGTCACTATCAAACTTGTATTTAATGTATTAGAAGTTGAATATTCATGGTAGATAACTGTAATTATGACAAAATATCAGTGTTAATCAGGATCTCATGGGCTATGACAGCCTAAGTTCTCTAAAAATTCTTAGATTTATTTTTTTAATTAATTTATGAAATTGTAAAAAGGAAAAAAAATCTCCAAATGCAGAATCTTCTGTCTAATTCCATCTACAGAGAACGATTAGTACCAAGATCCTCAAAAGGGCTGAATGCCCACACCATTGGGTGTTGTAATCTGTATTGGAGACCAAATTCTAAGAACAGCATAACAGTAAAAATTTATTCTAACACTTTTTCACACCAAGACTCACCTCACTTTCTTAAAGTTTTGTAAAAGGCAATATCATGATGTTTATTTTTTCCATTATTGCCCTTGTTAATAAACTCTAAACAAACATTTCCTATAACTAATTTGTATTTTCTCTAGAAACTCTAAGGAAGATTTAGAAATCCTAGTCGTAGAAGAGATCTTCCATGATAATAAATTTTCTCCAATCTGCTAACCTATGCATAGTCAAAACAAACAAAAACAGAAAACTTTTGAACATATTGGTATTTAGTAGTGAGCCCTCATCCCTTTATCATATTTGTGCTCCAAGATAATGAATAAAAAAGATAATTGAAAATATTGGGGCCTGGTTGTAGGGACAGAAGCAGAAAGGAAAGTTAATGAAGAACATAGATGGAACAAGTAAGTCAATTTCATAAAATAGAAGATTCACACACTCTAATATGAGTGACAATTTACCAACTAAAACACTTGACCCCTGAAGTTACTAGCCCAAAATACAGATAAGCTGGAAAGGTGAGTAAGCAGTTATAAGCACTTGTAGTGGATACATTATGACCTGAATCTCCAGGAGCAAGAGCAAATGAACTCTGCAAAGTCTCCCTCTGACACTCAAGTGTTAGCTGCTTCACACACACTTTCACAGGCACACTCATATGCATAAACAATGACAAACAAATAAGTTTTGATAACTGCATAGTAACAGGGAAATAGTACAATAAGATAAATAATAAACCAAAATACGAGTAAATATAAACACAATAAATAAATCAATTAAAAGAAGACAACTTTTAGGCATCTTTCTGAATGGAGACATAGGCTGAGTGGATGTGGGGGTAGAGAGGAGTCAGGGGAAAGAGTGGGAGAAGAGGGAGGGGAAACTGTGATTTAAAATAAATAAAAATTTTAATTAATAAAAATATAAAAAATAAAAAGCATTTTTTCTTAATATGCTTTAGACTAAATGTTTAAATTCATTTATATCAACATACATTGTTTAAACTATGTTAGAACTACAAAAAAATACAGGGGTAAATTTCAGTAACATTCATCTTAAAAGTAAATTCTTAGACATAATCCTAAAAGTACAGGCTAATGTACTCAAATGTTATTTTCTAAACTAGAATATTTGTGAACAATAAGTAAAGTTTTTGAAAACTTCATAGATAGCAAAAAATTCATTAAATAGCCCCCAAGTCATATGTATGAGAAAGGGAAAAGTGCCCACAATTTATTAGTATCACAAACAATACAGCTGTAAGAAAGACGGTAGTCTATTTAAAAAGATACTGAAAAGTATCTGACTAGAAAATTTGCCTGTCAAATGAAGAGAAAGAGATTGTTAACAGGATAATGAATACATCCTTGACATCCCTAGTCATCAGGAGAGTAAAGAGAAAACATGATGAAATACATCTTCCACACACCAAAATGGCTATTACAACAAAGATAAGAGGAATAAAGTATTATTAAAGATCTATAGAAAAGGAAACACTGGTGTTATCAATATGAATGCAGACTGTGAAAGATATTCAGAAAACAAAACAACAAAAAAAGGAACTTTCATTGATTCAAAAACCTCACTCATGGGTATAGATAAAAAATAACCTGAAGCAAGTAGGGTAAAGGGCTGCTAGAACATCCTGGTTTTTTTGTCACAAGGTTTACAATAGCCAAGATGTGAAAACCTCCTAAGTGTTCATAAAAAGAAAATTTGCTATGCCCAATCCATCATTCAGTTTTTTCAAAATAATTACTGTCATTGTGAAAACTTGATCCAGAGTCTGATAACCTAATCGAACTAAACCGTGCATAAGAACAAATATTTATGGATTGTTGTTCGGGATTATGCTGGGTTACTAATTTAGTGGTTACAGATTCTCCTCCAATAGCCGAGACTTCACAAGCACTGAGATTTCCAGTGCCTGGCATGGTTTCCCTCATCTTGTATGGGTCTCATGTCCAAGCAGGGAGCTGTTGATTAACTCCTAGATAAGAGTGTCACTACTGAACCCTTATGATTATCATGCCACGCTGGTCATTGATGTGGTTCATAGGGGTCGTAGATGGGTAGGACTCTTAGCTCCCTCCTTTGGAAGCTTGCATGGCTGCTTTCGTGTATGATAAAAACTGGTCTTCATGAGAAGGAATTTCAGTCAGTTTAAGTCATGAATCTAAGGGCCCTGTTTCATAAGTGCATGGTGTCACCAGCAATAATCACTTACCTTCCACCCCTGAAATAAGCCAAGGTCAATAGCAGCAGCCTGCATGTTTTGGCCATCTCTTTGAAAAAAAAAAGGGGGTGGGGTGGGGGGGAAGTGCTGTGGGATGTTCTGTATGGCAAATGTGTTGCTAATAAAACACTGATTGGCCAGTGGCTAGGCAGGAAGTATAGGCGGGACTAACAGAGAAAAAAAAGAACAGGAAGGCAGAAGGAGTCACTGCCTGCCAGCCGCCGCCAGGACAAGCAGCTTGTAAAGATGCCGGTAAGCCACGAGGACGTGGCAAGGTATAGATTTATAGAAATGGATTAATTTAAGATATAAGAACAGTTAGCAAGAAGCCTGCCATGGCCATACAGTTTGTAAGCAATATAAGTCTCTGTGTTTACTTGGTTGGGTCTGAGCGGCTGTGGGACTGGCAGGTGAAAGAGATTTATCCTGACCGTGGGCCAGGCAGGAAAACTCTAGCTACATTTTCCTATTTCCACAGATAAGTATAGTCTTCATCCATCATCAAGGAAACTTCTCTTTGAAATAGATGAAGACCACTATAAAAAAAAAAATAACAACTAGTCAAAATGCAGAGTTGTAGAACCCAGTCTCAGTGGATATATCTACAAAGCATTCTGGTACCTAAGGCTTAGGGAATATGTTAGAAATGGGACAGAAAATTTCTAAGAACATGATGATCAGGGAGTTTACTATAAGAATATATAACTTGTAATGTCAGAAGCTATACCCAAATGTGAGCTAAACAAGACAGTATAAATGGACATGTGAAAATGATGGAGAAAAGCCGAAGTTGCCTCAACCCTATAGAAAGAACTATAGAAAAATGAAGGAAGTTTAGAACAAAAAATGTGGCCTTCCCCAAGAAAGATTACACCAATTTTCTATCCAGTGTCAAGTGGATAACCCTGGAAGCATACTTAGAAGTAATATTGTATGGACTGAGGATTCTATATTTGGAATTATATATTTCTTCTTTTTCTTTTCTTTCTTTCTTTTCTTTTCTTTTTTTTTTGGGGGGGGGGGGCGTTTCGAGACAGGGTTTCTCTGTGCAGTTTTTGGTGCCTGTCCTGGAGCTTACTCTGTAGACCAGGCTGGCCTCAAACTCACAGAGAGCCGCCTGGCTTTGCCTCCTGAGTGCTGGGATTAAAGGCGTGCACCACTGCCACCTGGCTCATATATATTTCATGCAGTTACAATTAATGAAAGAGAGGCCATGATTTTGAAAGGGAGTGTCATATGGGAAGGTTTGGAGAGAAGAAAGGGAAGGAAGAAATGTTGTAATTATACTCTTAAAAAATGAAAAAGAATAAAAGTATAAATAAACACTATAATACCAAAAAACTAAGTCAGACAGAGGAAGGTAAATGCCACATGATGATGGTTGCACTGAAATTAATAAAAAGTCTAAATTTTAGAAGGAGCATCACAGTTACCTGGAGCAGGAGTGAGTGTGACAGGGGAAGAAGAGATGTGAGTCAAAAAGCTCAGGAAATTAGAAGGAAGAGATGCTACTGTGCAGCTAATAGTAAGATATGTTTCATCTCAAAATTGCTAAAATGGTATATGTTCAATTTTGCTGCAAATAAGTTTGGGAAGTAATGAATATGTTAATTAATCAGATTCAACAAATTCAGAATATAACCACTTGCCATAGAATTCCATTGTATTAAATAAATATATGCAAAAAGTGTTGTATAAATAAACCACTTTAAGGTGTATATGTATTAAAACATTACAGAAGCAAGTTGAATGTATACATCATTAAAATATTTGCCTGGCATATTTAAGATCCAAAGGTCAATGTTGATCTTAAAATACAGTAGGAAAAAAAAAGGGAAAAAAAGTAGGAAAGCAGTAAAACAAATGCATCAATTATACATTACTATTTTATGAAATAAATGACAAATAAAAGTTGTATGTGTTTAGTGCTTATAAAGTCATATTTTGATACACATATTTATAATGATATAATCATCTCAATGATGTTATTTAGACTTCCTAGCATGGATACCTTACTTTCTTTTCTTTCTGTTTGTGTTGAGGATACTTTAGACATGTCTTCTGAGCACAACTTTAGTATTAGCATTTAGTATTTAGTATTTAGTATTTAGTATTAGTACTAGTATAGAATTGGTTATTATACTCTTCTTCCACAGAACTTTTAGTTTTCTAAAGTTTTCCTGTATTGTCTTTGACAAAGAGATGTTATGAGTTAAAGGTACACAAAATGATATATTGCTATTTTAACTTACTCTGAAATGAGTGCTAAGACAAAGTGTGGTAACAAACCTTTATCACACAACACATTGTAATACCCTTGCTGTTCACTCTGACTGTGCACTGGATCTCAGAGATTATTTTGCAGCTTAGTTTTCTCACTTTGACCTATTTCTTCCCATTTTCTTTACACACCTGCCACTGGTAACAAACACTACTAATGCTTTTAATTTATTTAGATTCTATGTGTAACTAGACTTATATATTTTCTTTATCTCTCTCACAGATTTCATTTAGCAGAGCATTAGCATTAGTAATTCATTTAAATAGCAAATAAAATTTTACATTATTTGTGTGTGTTAAGGTCTGCTTGTGCATACATGTGTCTGGTTATTTTTTCTTTTTTTTTTGTGTGTGTGTGTGCTTGCATGTGAACAAGTGAAACAGTGTGCCTATGGACAATAGATCATAACTCAAAGGAGTGTTTTTCTCCTCATCATGAAGTTCCTAGGAAAGTACAAAGCTCATCAGACATGGAAGCAAATGCTGTTTCCTATGAAACCATTTCAGTCTCCTGGAGACGTCCTTTTTAATTAAAAATAATAAGAAATTATTAAATATTTCATATGTATGCCACAATTTCTTGATCTGACTATATGCTGAAGGGCAAGTTATGCTGTCTCTGTGTTTCATATTGGAGAAACAAGACAGTTTATTGAGTTGTTTTTATTTATTTCATATTTATAACTTAAATTGCAATATCTGAATGATATACTAATTTCATTTAAATTATCAAAGATCATTGAGACTTTATTTAATACCAATGTAATATTAAATTTATATTGAAAAAGAAGTTTCCCATTATTTTTGAAAGCATTTGCTATTTATTGCTGTCTTTTTGAGAATAAATACAGAAATCAGACAAAAAAGGAGACTTACCTATTATATATTCTTCAAGGAGTTTCGTGGTTACATTTGAATTCACACTGATTTTTTTTTTGTTGTTGTTAAGAACAATGTGATAGGACCATCTTTTCATCAGGTGGTTATACAGATTTTCCAACATCTTTTACTGAAGGGAATGTGCTATTCTCCTTTTGTAGACTGGATATTAATTTTGAATGTTAATTAGCTGCCCAAATATGGGTTTATTTCTTGCCTTTAAATTTTAGCTATTGTCCTTGAAGTCAGTGTTTATTTACATTGAAACCTCTTTCCAGTATTTTAGTTTTTCTTGTGATAAAATTAAGATCTAGAAGTCTGATGACAGCCATGTTTTCTTTTTCTGGGATTACTTTTTTGTTCCTTTTTGTGATTCTGTTTGAATTTAGGGGTGTTTAATCCATTGCTATGAAAACTGTCTTTGGAATACTCATGAAGATCATATTTTCTTTTCATTTATTAAATAGTTTGGAAATTTTATTTATGTAGTTTTATATATATATATATATACACACACACACACATGTACATACACACACACATATATATATTACATCCTGACTGTAGTTTCTGCTCCCTCCTCTTTTCACAGTCTCCTCTCACCTATGCTCTGCTCCCCTGAAAATCCACTTCTCCTCTGTTTCTGTTCAGAAAATGGCAGGCTTCCCATAGGCATCAACAAAATATGGCATATTAAGTTTCAGTAAAACTAAGCACCTCCCCTTATATTAAGCCTGGACAAGGCAACCCAGTATGAGGAATAGGGTCCCAAAAGCTAACAAAAGAGTCAGAGACAGCCCCTACTCCTACTGTTAAGAGTCCCATAAGAAGACCAAACTATACAACTGTCACATATATGCAGTGGTCCTAGGGCAGTCCCATATCGTCAGTTCAGTCTCTGTGAGCTCATATGAGCCCAAGTTAATTGATTCTGTGGATCCCCTTCTAATGTCCTTGACCCCTCTGGCTCATGCAATCCTTCTTCCCTCTCTTCAGCAGGATCCCCCCAACCTTGGCCTAATGTTTAGCTGTAGGTCTCTGCATCTGTTTCCATCAGTTGCTGGTTGAAGCCTCTCTGATGATAACTGGGCTAGGTCCCAATCTATGAGTGCAGCAGAATATCCTTAGGCATCATTACATTGACATTTATTTTTCTCCAGTTGTATTTGCTTCTACCTTGGGCCTCTGGACCATCCAACCTCTGGAACCTGGCACTCTAAGCAGTGTCAGGGGTGTGCTCACTCTTGTGGCAAGGATCTCAGGCTGGACCAGCCACTGGTTTGTCCCGTAGTCTTTGTGCCACATACCATAGGCTGTACAGACTGTAGGTTGAAGGTTATGTAGCTAGATTGGTGTCCCAATCCCTCCACTAGAAGTCTTTCCTGGTCACAGGAGATAGCAAGTTCAGGCTATGTGTTCCCTATTGCTAAGAGTCATAGCTGGGGTCACCCTTGTAGATTCCTGGTTTCTACCTACCCTGACATGCTCCCCTTTCCAGTTGTCTCTGTACTCTACCACTCTGTCCCCGCCAACACCTGATTCCTCATGTTCCCATCCACACCAGCCCTCAGTCCACTCCCAAAATCTCTTCTATTTCTCCTTCCTAGGGAGATCCAGCATCACTCTTTCACTTATAAGTGGATATTAGCAGTAAAGTAAAGGACAACCATGCTACAAGCCACATGCAGACCCAGAGAGGCTAGGGAACAAGGAGGGATCACTTTTTTTTAAATAGTCTCAATTGTTGCTGGGAGCCCTGGAAGTTCCTGGAGAGTGCTGATTTCTGTTTCACCACAAAAGCTTTGAAATGCTGATTTTTCTGTCAGTGAAGGAATCAACCAACAGCAGCTGCTGTTCTACCAATCAACACTTGGGCAAGAAGGAAGGTCAAGAGAGCAGATGGCTAGAGGATGCACTTCCTTCTGAAATTCTCTTTTATCCAGGATCCTACCAGAAGGTGCTATCTTCTTCTGGAGTGGGCTTTCCCTCTCAACTTACCCTTTGTTGTTACTTCTGCTGCCGATTCCTTCCATGATTGGAGAATTAGAGTTGCTAAGCTCTCATCTTGTAGGAGACATAAATGCCACTTCAAGATCTCCCTGGGCTCCTGGCATCAGATTTGGAATAACAAGACAGAAATCAGGAATGGGTACCAAGTTGGGCACTATTGCCCTTACAGGTCTGACCCAGTATTTTGGGAAGATTGTGGCAGCATTTTAATTTTGGACAGAAAGCCATTGAGAGCTCACATGGCACAGTGGACTATTCTGTGGGTGCTTGAAAGAAAATTTTGAGAATGATGCAGGTGATAAAATAGCTTGTTAAGTTTCAGAGAGAAGAAAGGCCTCTATTTTGGCCATTTATGTGGTAATGTGAATTAAGAATGTGGTTAATGACAGCTGGGGCCAAAGAATCAGCCATGATTAACAAGGACAAGCACCACAGAAATATAGCTTTTGCTTTACTGGGACAGTTGGGGCTCCTTAGCTCATGCTGAGAAATTAGCAGTGATTACGAAGTGTTCCAAATCCGTGAGGTAAAATATACCGGAGATCCTTCCTCAGGGTCAGCACACAGAAGCTGTGGTCCAGAGAGAACAGAGGCTGCATCTCCTGCTGGCAGCATTCCTTCACAGCCTCTGCATCAGCTCCTGCCTTCAGGTTCCTGCCCTGCTTGAGTTCCTACTCTGACTTACCTTAGCAGTGTCACTTGAGTGTTGTAAGCTAAAATGAATCCTTTCCTCCCCAACTTGTTTATGGTCATAGTGTTTTGTCACAGTAATTGAAAACTGAACTAATATGTACATTACATGTATAGATCATTTTACCTTGTCAGGACATTTGTATGACTCTGATTTGTGAGGCACGGACATGGAATATATTGCATTCTATTTGCATTTTTTTATCCTTTGGAAATGTGTTTAAGTTGGCTGAATTTTTATCTTTCACCTATTCGATAAAGTTTACCCTTAAGTATTTTCTAAGCTATTATGAATAAAATTTTCTTTTGATTTCATCTTTACGTGGTTTGTTATTATTATAAGTGATTTTTGCATGACAGATTTATTTCCAGATACCATATCCAATGAATGTATTGGTTCTTTCTGTTGTGTTTTGTTGTTGGTAGAGTCTTAAGTTTTGTATTTTATATCGTGTCATCTACAAATGGATAAACCTTTTCTTCTTTTCTGATTTGACCACTTTTCATATCTTTCCCCTGCCTAATTTCTCTGATTAGAATAATATGTGAAATAGTGAGTAGAAGTGATGTCTGTTGAAACTAGGCTGTTCAGCATTGCATTTTGATCAGTAGTGGTTGTCTGTAGTGGTCTCTGTCTGTTGAAAAGAGAAATTTCCTTGTTAGGGGGAGGGACTATGCTTTCCTGTGGGTATAAAGACAAGATAGAATGTAGATGTATCTTCTTTTACCACATAACTCCTGTACCTAAGACTCAGTGATGATTGCAGAAAGATTGCAAGAGACAGGGGAGCAGTGAGTTTACTGTGAGATTGTATCTCCTAGAAATGTCAGAAGCTATACCTGTAAAGTCTCATCAGCATAGCTTCCCAAACATGACTTGAACAAGGACAACAGGAATAGAAATGCTAATGTGGACATGGGAAAGCACTTCAGCCTCAACCCTATGTAAATAAATAAATAAATAAATAACTATAGACAGCTAAAGAATGTTACAGCAGGCAAGAACCTTTCTCAGGAATAGCACATCAATTGGGTATACAAGAACCTTTCTCAGGAATAGCACATCAATTGGGTATACAAAACTAAAGGACAGGCCCTGAAAACATGCATATAAATAACACTGTATGGACCAGGCAGACTGTATTTATAGATTTATGAATACATATAACCACCACTACCAATAACAACAAAAAAAAAAAAAAAGAAAAGAGGCCATGTATTTGAAAGAGTACAAAGAGAATACATGGCAAAGGAGGGTTTGGATGAAGGAAAAGTTAGGGAAAAAAGAAGTATTTGCATTACAATCTCAAAACTATTTTTAAAAATGTGGAAAGAGTAGTCTCTGTTGTATTGTTACTGATATGAA